>CM031241.1:379841010-380146010 GCA_018340775.1 Taxus wallichiana var. yunnanensis | reverse complement strand
CAGAGTACACTAACACAAATCACATACACACAAAACTCCTTAGCTCTACATTTTAAGAGATTCAAACGATATAGTTTCCTTTTAACTCCACATAAGTGGATTACCCTTCCCATAATCCCTTCAAAAAATTCTCACACACTCCCTTTTAACTCCATAAATGGCTCCATTTATCTCTCCCTACACCATCCCTAAGGTCAACTCTATCAAAATCCATACAAAATCACATTGCATTCATACATTCACAACACAAAATATAAACAAGAGATGTTAAAATACAAGTATAAGAGCCTACCTTGTCACACCGAAAACTTATTCAAACCTTTAAGAACCAATCTCTAACTTATTTCTATAATGTAAGCTAATTCCCATGCAATCTCTCTCAAAATATACAATCAAGTAACCACTAAAACCACCAAGAAATTCCAATAAATAGAAAATGGTGGAGAGGATGGTGATGTGGATCCATGTAGGATGCCACATCATTTCTCCCCAATCCACCTCACAAGTCAAACACATAAACCAAGACTCCATAAATGAGTAAGGTGAGGGTATGACACTTTCATTCTCACACACAATCCTCCATTCCATACTTTCAAGGACACAATTAAGAGAGTTCGGAAAATATGTAATTCATTATCTATTTTTCCTTCAAAAACACATAATAGGGGCTAAATTTTACCCCTCATATCATAGGTTGGGTTGGTGGGAGAGTTTAAGGAATTTGGGACTAGAATAACTTGTCCCATGAGACTAAAAATTGGCTCATCACCCAAATATGAGATTTGAGAGATGGGGATGGGTACAAAAATCAAAATCAAATAAAATCCATCTAAAATCATGAAGAGAACAAGGACTATCTACCACATTCATTTCCCCCTTTGTCACATCTCCTAATTAGCATTATCCACATAGTTAATTAACTAAATCAAGAGCACACTAAATAAGTACAATAAAATGAGAAGACATTACAATTCAATAAAATCACATACACAACTAAGACAATAAAATAAAAGGAAAATTACAACATTCACACCCATGGTCACTTATGAGGTTATTCCCCATGGAGACGTCCTAACAACACAACAAGTAAAATGACAAAGGTACACACACACACACACACACACTTGCCAAGGTGACCTTATTGTAAATATCTAATATTCTTCCATAGTTAGTCCCCTAGTCCCTTCTTTATTTATTGTGATTTTTTTCCCGCAAACAACCAAAATAATACCACCTTCAGCCTCAAGGTCATATCAATATGTCAAGAAATAAAAACACATATATCATTTATCATATAGCATCATCATACACATAGTTTCATCATTATCATGGTTAAGCAATTCTATTCTAAATCATTTATTTAAAATTACTAACCATCACAATTCTACCATACCATTGACATTTACTATCACCCTACGCTTTGCACAATCATCTTTCACAATTTGTATTTTATAATAACCATGTAATTCACACACTTATTGTAATTTACACCTACTTAGGTGCATTCAAACACATATTATTGATCACCTAATATCATCACATTATTAATAAACCATAACATCAATGCACACATGGTTAGTAAAATCATCGAACATAATCTCCACCGTCAAGAGTCCAAGATGTCAAGATATAAGTAAAACAACGTTAAATAAACATGTATTTGAATATCTATTAGTGTCTGATAGGGGAATCCATATAATCCATAATAGGATTCATAGATACATCGATAATCAGTAAAGTCCATATAGTCTAATAGAGGCTATCCAAAGTATCATAACAATGTTTATGTCACTAAGTAAATAATAAACATGGTCATAACAAATTAGGTGTCGAAGAGGAGTGATCACTACATCCCCTCCCTTAGACTTGACTTCCTCTGGAAGTCACGAAAGAGATAGAGAAAAAGCGTATACAAATAGAAATCAACCCTTCAAGGGTTTCTTTATTTTGAAGAAGAAGTGTGTCCCTCCAAACCCAAGTTTGGTCCAACACTATTGTAAAAGATAAGGGAGACTATAAGGCACAGATACTAACCTCCTCCAAACAAGATTATTAGCATTCAAACCTATAGAATAATATCTACGAGGTTAACCAAGTTACAACACAAAACATTTAAACAAGAAATTGTCGATGGGACCCCAATGAATGACAACTAAGGTCCATGAAGAATAGGAAAATTTGTGTACATAAGGTGTCCACATAGCCACACATGGGTGCAACACACGGTAAAAAGAAAGGATAAGACTTCCACTTAGGTTGAATTACACTTCAAGGTTCATTCTTTTAGACAAACATTAACAACTACTAATCGTGACCTTCAATTTTGCACAAGAAGCCACACTTTCTTATAGGGATAAAAATTTAGGGCCACACAAAATGAGGTTTAACAACAAGGAAAACACCTAATTTTAACAAAACCATTTACCAGGATGTAGATTTTTCATTCAAAGTACTTTATGTAATTCAAAGAACCCCCTTAACTTTCATGGTAACAATAAGCCTGATCTTAGCCATAAGGTTTCCATAACTTGAATTTGTACCCAAATATCTTAACACACAACCACTAATCCTAATTTAGAATACTCCGATTAATTAGATAACATTTCAATTTTTATGATAAGAAATATTTGTCCATACTATCATATCGACACAAGAGATACCATTCTCTCTATATAAAAATGAAAATTATTAATTTTAGACCTTCCCTAGCTCAAAAGAATCTTAAAACGAACACAAGCTTGATATTATAACACATAGGAACACTCAAGCGAGCTAGAAGAAAATAGGAAACAAGAGAGGTCCAACTAGCAATTTACTAAAGCAACACACTAAACATTCTTATAGAAACTTACGAAAACAACCTGACCTGTCTCCTCCCCTGAAGGTTAAGGGGGACAACATCATGTTTCCCAAAATAAGGAAGATTTTGAAATACCCCATATCCTTAACATATGTTTCCTAAGCTTTCTAATAAGCCTAGGTCACCAATGACCTATTCCAAACACAAGAAGGGCGTTTCCCTTACAACTGGAGATATAAAATCAATCCTAAAAGATAAAAATCATACACCTGTCAAGTTAAGAGGAAAAAGGGTGCGGTGGCCTGAAAGGCTCCATCAAGGAGGATTACACACATTTATGTTCAAGGGAGTAAAACATGGCTAGAACACATCACTATCAATAAGGTACTCCATTATTCATGGTAGGCAGACAGATTTAAAGGTTTAAATAGTTTCCACCGTTGGAAAGATGGACGTAGGGCCCACCAATATGAACATAACAATTAATCCATTCTAACAAGGTGATAAAATCCTTATGTATACTTCTAAAAATTTCATACTAACTAGTGAGAGGTCCCAAAAATGACCTAGTATGTAACTTGTGTTATAAACATTATACATATGTTTGTTGTTTGATATAAAAAAGGGGGTATGGGAAGTACTCAATCATTACACAACCAAAATCTTAGGGCACAATTGAGATTAGATACTCATACAGTAGCTCAAGGGAACCTTTCAATTAGCTCAACCATTCAGATTGTGTCCTCTATAAATTTTAGGGCATGCAATAGCAATTTATATAATCAAGGTTGTTTATTTGTACATTCTACTTGTGCTCAATCCCATAAAATTATCCGTTCCATATTCCAAATTATAAAACACAAGTTATAGTTACATTTGCTAAGCATATTTCTTATAAGTTTTCTAATTAATGCATTCCTTATATTATGATATCCCATATCTTGTGTCATTAAGGGTCATTACCAATGTTAGCATGATATCTCACCACTCTAAATGGGAGGAAAAACTATTCATTTTACTTCTAGGGAGAGTATGAGAGGATTCTTTGCTATTTTCACATATTTTTATTTCTTCTATTAAACTACAAGGTTAGAGTAAGGAACCATTTTCCTAATGTCCACATTACTTATTAAGTTTCAAAATCCATGCCTCCCAACTAGATTTCTAATATGCTCAAGTTTATCACAACATCAATTAAATTTTAATTAGTAGAAATAACCAACGCATCACATCAATAATTTCATAGAAAACAAGATGTCATTAACCCAATAGAACACACCAAGCTTAGAAGAATATTCTCAAGATTTACATGCATCACCGATGCATTCTAAGACGTCTCCATAATTATCAATAAGAGATACGATGAAGGTGTACATTATGAAGTTATAAATTTTCTTTTATGATTTCAAGGAGTTTAGATCAGTATGAGGGGGAAAGTAATGTTTAAGGCTTACTCAAATTAGGTTCAGCAGATGAGAGAAGTTTCCATAAAAACTTATACCTCCATAAGATACCTTCAACCAAGCAACCAAGGTGACAAGGAGGTTTACCCCATAGACACCACACTTCCTCACTAAGAGGACATCAAAATATCAAGAGGGAAGTCAAATGATTTACTCAAAACTAGCCTCTAAGGCCAAGATTTATAGCCTTAGATGAAAGAGAATGACATAAACACACCTAAGGTCGGAAACTTAAGTGCTAAAAAATCAAAATCTCTAACCAAAAATTCCAAAAAGAGTGCAATGGATCCATATATTTCTAAACATAACTCAATACTAATGGATTATAGTGTGGTGTATGCTAAACAATTCAAGAGATTAAGACAAGGGTATATCTATCTATGGGTCGAGATCAAAACAAACATACTTATTTAAGAACAAAGCTCAAAGGAGCTTGAGTATAACCATATTTATCTAGGGTATTTATAGTCCAAAATGTCAATCTTTTCTTAAATAACACAAAGAAACCGAGTTAGGACTCCAAGTATGCCCATCGGTGGACCATCATATCCCAACAATACACTATCCACCAAAAACCTATAATTATCCAAGAGTTAATCCATCCTTGACATAATCCATAAGTTCATAGTGAGTATCACATCTATCCTAATGATGAACAAAACTCATACCATGGTGTAAGAAGAAAAAAATATTTTGTCAAAATTGTCAACTATACTACACAACACGAGATCCCTCTCCTAGGAAAATTTGAGTATCATAAGGTTCACTCCAAAGCCAAAGGCATAACCCAAAGAAGCACCTAATAAAATAGTCAAGAAATCTAGGTGTACCCCATACAATGAGAGAACATAATATAAACAAAATAGAACCATCTCATCAATAGACAAGAAGAAAACCACATAACATTCTTGATGACATTTAGCCAAGTGGCCTTCGAGGCAAACAAGCTCTAAGTCACCAAACAAAGATAAAATCCAAGAAATATTGGCAATCAAAAAAATGGCTAACTAGCCGCATTTCAATCCTCAAACAATCTCACAATAAGACAAAATAATAAGAAGATCCTTAGAGCTTCTCAACAAATCATTAAAATAAAATGTTGGTCCTTGATAAAATAATTAAAGTTTACAAATATAAAAACATGAAATACCCACATCAAACTCACTTTTCAGCCCTTCGCTTCGTGGGCCACCGATAGGTAGGGTACTCTACATCGATTGCACATCTCAGAATATACATATAAAACATAATCTAATGCAATATCATTTCACAATATCTACTCTCCCATATGGGGATTAAGTCCTCAAAGAAAAAACCATCACCAAAGTCTGAAATTATCGAAATCATCACTACCAAACTTACCTAACCATTGAAGCTCTAAACAACAAATCAATCTCTAGATCTTCTCCATAATGAACCTTAAACATTACCTCTAGCACTAATTCCCCATAGTTGCACCAAAAAAATAGCAATCTAGGTAAGGGGGTCTCTATGGGGTCAACACCATCACACGACCATAACCAAGAGCTAGGAACCCATTAACCAACATCTTTGCAAGGAACTAAATTCCTATCACTCAGGAAGTTCATAAGAATATCAAATTGAATTAACATTTCCCAATAACCAGGATCAACAAGATGCCCACTTAGGCGAGTACAACAATCAGAACAATTTTTATTATTGTTATTATTATTCTAATCACAAAGGTTCAAGTGTCCTAGGTTTAGGTTTCACTAAATGGTTGTTGTGTTCCCATGTTTTCCCAGGTCCAAGTGATGAATCCTCGCTCACGATACCAAAGTGTAAAAATACAGGAATTTTTTTGTTTAAACATACTTGTATTGCATTTATTAAAGTGTTGGCACATTTATTTTTATATAACCATCCCTCAATTAATATTTCCTATTACCTAAATTTATCACGGATTAAAGATCCTTTCTATCTATTTGTATTAGATTTATTAAATTAATTCCTAATTTAATATTAATTTCATTTTTTTTGGTCCACTTAAATTTCTATTAAAATTTATTAAAAATTGTTTCCTAAGTTACATTAAATTTTAATTAAAATATCTCCCAAATTACTTTTAATTTTTTATTTCCCTAAGTAACAATACCCATGCCACATTAATTTAATTAGCTACACCTTTAATTTATTCCTCTTTTAATTCCCTTAAATAATTTAATTAAAATATCCCCATGTTCAACTTTAGTCTATTTACCCATAAGAGAGATATGTCCAACACATAACCCGACCCACTTCTACTCATGTCTAAAATACCCTAGGGCACCCCTTTAATTAAATAACCCATACACTTAATAAAAATATATTCCCTCAAAATGCCTACAACTTAAAAAGTGTAGGATCTAATCTCCACCCTTGGATTAGATGAATGAGAGCCCTTAGATTCTAGGTTTTCCTAAAAACCTAATTCCTCCCTTACCCTTTTCTTTTATTCATCTTTGCCCTAATTTCTCTCATTTGCACATGTCAATTTTGTTGGTAGGAGAAAATGGAGGCTATGAAGGCTTGAGGAAAACCATGGAGAGCTATAGAGATTTCCCCCTTTTTTTGTGCATGTAAGAGCTAAAATGAGGGAAATTTCTTCCAAAGTAATCTTTTAGTTTATTTTTACAATCTCTTATTTGGGTTTGTAATATATATCTATATATATTATAAAAAAATGTTTTGTTGTGATTAAATTTGCCCAAACGGGTTGTGCAAAGGGGAAGTAGCATTGCCTCACCCGTGGCATTCAAGGGTGGCGCAGAGGGTGTGGGCCATGGGCACCGTCAACACCACTTATTTAATACAATGGGGGGACTCCATCCCCCAAAAATTTAATTTTTTAAAATATAAAATAGTTGAGGTGGGCAGTCCTCCCACCCCCCACCCAAATTAATAATTTTTTAATTACATTTTTGAATAAAACTTAGCAATAACCCAATTACATTATATATTTTCTAAGCAATCTATTTGTGTAGATAAATATATTTACATATATAGTTGTTGGTATAATTGTTACTTTTTCTTTAAGGAATAAACAAGTAGAAATAAAATAGGTTTTTTTTTTTTAGCTAAAGAAGGAAATATTTGATCACAATAAGAAGTCCACAAAGATTGTTTAATTTACAAATTTTATATAAAGCCAAGAGGTAAATATTCATTGCAATCAATGATTCCACAATTTGAAGCATGATAAGAACATCACCGAAGGGAAAAACCATTTCATATACGTCAATGTATTTCTACTAAAGACAAACAATTTTAGATTTAAAATCAAATGCAAACTTTAAATTAATTTTCAGATTTGGAGGTTCAATTCCATTAAAATGCCAACTTTCCAAACCTCTTCATTCAACCATGTAGATCTCATAATTTAGTAGTTCACATCACATTTGAATGATCTCTTTACAAGAACTTAAAAATTAAAATACAAGTCCAAAATTCCCTACACACATAAGTGGAGACATCATGCTAAATGTTACAAAAAAAAATCCTATTTTTGAATACACATGCATCTCCATTCCATAGTTCAAATCTGCATTCTTCTTTTCTCCATCCACCTCAAACACTTCAACAAATAAAGGGAGATAGGAAACACTCACCTCCCAACCTTAATCCAATGAGAAGGTGAAACCTACCTTCTCATTGGCCCCCAAGCCCCAACAATGGGGGAATAAGATGCGTTCACAACCATGGTATCCCTCAAAAAATGGCTTCAACATACAACACTCACACACAACAAAATCCATAGCCACAAAGAGCAAGATAACAATCAATCCTTGATAATGCAAATACACATAGGCTCCAAGTTGAGCCAAAGGAGAAAATAATATGGTAGCCATCTCCTTATGCCTCCCAAGTGGGATAGGGGTCCACCCAATGCCTCCAAGTGCACTAACACAAATCACATACACACAAAACTCCTTATCTCTCCATTTTAAGATATGAAATTGATATAGTTTCCTTTTAACTCCACATAGGTGGATTACCCTTCCCACACTCCCTCCACAAAATCCTCACACACTCCCTTTTACCTCCAAAAATGGCTCCATTTCTCTCTCCTACACCATCCCTATGGCCAACTCTACCCAAATCCATACAAAATCACATTGCATTCATACATTCACAACACAAAATATAAACAAGAAATGTTAAAATACAAGTATAAGAGCCTACCTTTCCATTGAAAACTCCTTCAAACCTTCAAGAAACCAAGCTCTAACTTCTTTCCACAATGCAAGATAATTATCATGCAAGCTCTCCAAAAATCTCCAAGAAAGTAACCCCAAAACAACCAATAAATTCAAATTAATAGAAAATTTTGGAGGGGATGGTGAGGTGGCTCCATGTAGGATGCCACATAATTTCTCCCCAATCCACCTCACAAGTCAAACACATAAACCAATACTCCATAAATGAGTAAGGTGAGGGTATGACACTTTCATTCTCACACACAATCCTCCATTCCATACTTTCAAGGACACAATTAAGAGAGTTAGGAAAAAATTTCAATTTCTTTCTATTTTTCCTTCAAAAACACATAATAGGGGCTAAATTTGACCCCTCATATCATAGGTTGGGTTGGTGGGAGATTTTAAGGAGTATGGGACAAGTATAACTTGTCACACAAGCCTCCAAAAATGGGCTCAAAGCCCAAATCTGAGATTTGAGAGATGGGGATGGGTACATAAATACAAATCAAATATAATCCATCTAACATCATGAAGAGAATAAGGACTATCTACCACATTCACTACCCCTCTTTTCCACATCTCTTAATTAGTATTATCCACATAGTTAAATAACTAAATCAAGAAAAAACTAAATAAGTATAATAAAATGAGAATACATTTTAATTTAATAAAATCACATACACAACTAAGACAATAAAATAAAATGGAAATTACAACATTCACACCCATGGTCGCTTATGAGGTTGCTCCCCATGGAGACCTCCTAACAACACAACAAGAAAAATGACAATGCACACACACACACACACACACACACACACACACAGGTGACCTTGTTGTAAACATCTGGTATTATTCCATAGTTATTTCTAAAGTCCCTTCTTTGTTTATTATGATTATGTTTCCTATAAACAACCAAAATAATACCACCTTCAACCTCAAGGTCATATCAATATATCAAGAAATAGAAATGTGTATATCATTTATCATATAACATCATCATACACATATCTGCATCATTATCATGGTTAAACAATTCTATTCTAAATCATTTATTTATGATTGCTAACCATTAGAATCATCGTTCACCATTTGTATTTTCCAATAACCATGTAATTCACACACTTACTAAAATTTATACGTACTTAGGTGCATTTGAAAGCATACTACTAATCACTTAATATCTTCACATTATTAATAAACCATAACATCAATGAATAGATGGTTAGTCAAATCGTCTAACATAATCTCCACTATCAAGACTCAAAGATGTCAGCATATAAGTAAAAAACATAATTAAAATGTATTACAGATCTATTAGTGTCTTCTAGGAATCCATACATAGTCCATAATAAAAGTCACAAATACACTGATAATCATAATGTCCATACACTCTAACAAAGAGGGCTATCCAAAATATCATAACAATGTATATGTCACCGAACAACTAATAAACATGGTCATAGAAAAAGGTGTCGAAGAGGATGGGGCACTACAATATCTCTTATCAAAATGACAATGGTTTTTTTACAAAGAAATTGAGCTCTTGGCCTTAATATTTTTTTACAAAAATTAGGCTCTCGACCGTTCCAAATTTGACGGTTCACTTACTCATCACAAATATTATAAAATGGCTATAAGGCTAAGATGACTACAATAACTCATTATAAGTGAAAATTGGCTCAAAAATGGCATCAAAGAAGTAATAATAAGGATATAAATATTAATAATTTACAATAATATGACTATAAACATCTAATAGGTTCTTATAATGCTTTAAAATGTTATAAAAAAGCTTAGAATTCAAAATGCCTTGAATGGCTTACCAAATAGTTGAGGGCCTTTATATATTGCACGTGGGACCAAAAATGGATTATAACCCATGTCACTTTGGCTTAAAATATCCAAGTGGTGTGTAGTGGAATGGCTAGGCCCAATGCTTGGGAACACAATATTTTGGGTTTGATTCCTCTCGGCATAACTCATATCTCTTCACTAGCTTTCCCGTCCATGTCATCATAGCTCCACATGGGTTGGGGGTTATTTTACATGTTGGGGTCTATTTTCCTATTAGAATGCATCTATTCCCATGAAAATCACATGCACTCATTCCATGTTTACGTGTCGCGCACCCTAGTACTTCATTTTTTTGAATCATTTTGGTTGAAAATCACATCTATTTAATTGTGATTCCCATGATTCGACCCTACGACATCCTATTTTCAATGCTTAGTCTTAAAAACTTATTTGTTGTCATAAAGATTGATCATGCAGCTATCTACCATTAAACACATATTTTTAAATAAGATCCTATGATGTGAACCCTAGCTAGAGGACCCTCCCATACATGGGCATGTATATTATTCATGGGAGCATGGATGTTAATTGGTGCATTCTATCCAGAGAATATCATTTGGAATTTCACAATTGCAAAGGCTAATACATTTATCCCACATCTACCACAAGTAATTTTTTTGGGATTTATTAATCCCATGGTAGTTAGATGGCCATGTGCCTTGGACCACACAATCAACTTTGTTTTGTTGGGCTGACCAACTCAACTCCCCCCTTTCATTGAGTTAACCATGTAACTCATCATCTATTCCTTGGGAAACATGCATATCTGAGAAATGTAGATTGGGCATGGGAGTATCATAAGAGGTGATCCTTCCCTTCTCATCCGGTTTTGACTCATAACTAGTTGTTGTTATCCCTAAGCCATTTGGAGATAGGATGGTGACCATCTCACCTATCAACTCGACCTCAAATTTCTCCTTAGAGTTTTATAATGTGATCTGGAATGTTTTTTTTTGACATGGTGGCTTGTGAGAGTTCCACATGTCCTCTCTATATAAATTAAACTTTGAATAATATCTCCAAGATGATAATGTCATTATAGACACTGGGTCCATGTCAGAAATAAGAGTGGACCCCATAGTTGTTTTTATGACCATCAAAGATCAAAGGAATGAAACTGAAAACAAAATTTTCTTTCCCTTTATATTTTTGAATTGCCATGTGTTGTCTCTTGAACAAACTATTTTTTGATCTCACAATGTGCCCTTGTGTTGTAACACTTGTACCCTCATTTTCCCATTACACCTAATCTTGCGTGGATGATATATGGACTGTTCAAATTTCATTAGAAAGATGACTGCGATATATTCCATAAGCAATATATTCAAGGAAAATATTCCATGTGAATGATCCTCCAGATCACTCCTCCCCAATAAGAAGGATTTTAGTTCACCAAAATTTGATCCACTTGATCATCAACGGAATTTTTCTATGATACGTGTTATATAATATCTTCCTCTAGATTTGTTAAGTTCTCTCTCTTAACACATACAACCAAGAGAGAAAAACACACAAGAATGTTTCATTTGAAAGTGGTGTTATAATAGATCACCACTTGTATAATTGTCACATTTTGGGGTTTAATACAAATAAAATTTAGATTTACATATTTTTCCCATCATAGGTATTCACATTTGAAAATTATACATAGAGTATAAATAAAAATCTGTTTACAAATAATTCCCAATTTGGATATTAACATTGCACAAAAAAATTGTGCTTAAAATAACTAAAACTCATTTAGGTTGCCCGCACTTGTTGATTTCAAATCATATCATCTTCTCTTTCAAGACCACTTCATCCACCTATCGGTGATGATCAAAATTCACTATTGTTATACCCTCTTTCTCTAAGCATAGGTATCTTCTTAATCATCATTGATGAATGATGGACCTCTTTAACATGAGTTAGTTCCTTATATATATTTCAAACATTAATCCCAAAAATGTAAACTGGAGGTATAAAAAAATCGTGCTAGTAAAATTATAGCTAAGAGGTTCATGAAACTAAAAATATTCTTACCAATGCAATCTAGTGGATGTTAGTTCTTAAACTACTCCCGGGGTTCTATATGGGACGATTACGCTCCTTCACTAGTCTCTTATGGAATTGTTGATGTATCACCAAATTTTTCATCTCCAATGTCCTTCTTCTTAGAGGTTTTATCAACTTCCCCATACTTCTTTAGACAAAGTTTTGGATGACATTTCTAACATATATCAGCTGATAACTACTCATATGACAATGAGTATAAAATATCTTGTCCTATCTCTTGGAAAATGAGACCTTATTCTTTTTGGACTCTACCTTGAAAACATTGTTTAGAAATATTCCTTAATAAATATTTCCTTTTGCATCACCTAGCTACATAATGGTTAGATAATCCATAAAACATGCATGTAAATGTACACCACAAACTTTGTATATCGATAGCATCCTTCACATAGTAAAAGGGAACGTTGGAATACTTACATTGTCCTTTCATAGGAATATTATTAATGTAATCATGATGACAATAAATTCATTTATATCTCCATGTTTGGGAGTTCCACCTTTCTTCAAAGACGGATTACACCTCTTCCGATTTCTTTTCCCTATCCAAGGGTTGTTTCTTCACTTTCATCTTTGTATTACTCTCATGATCACAAAGATAGTATTATTTTAGTTGTGAAGCTAAAGTGCACCTTGATTTACCTATTTTATAGAATTCACCAACTTCTCTTTAAATACCATTGTTATATCCAAATCCTATAAGTTGAGGCCTTTCCTCAATTTGTATGGGATCAAGTATTCTCTACTTGTTGATGTCAAGTCCCTTTTCATCATATCCATCTTAGAGATAAACTTTAAGAAAATACCCTTAGTGTGCTTTTAAAAATAATCAAAATAAGACTCATTTGATTCATGATGGCATGAAAGGGAAACTGATGAATTACTTATAGTGCATTCATTTGATTCTACATCTATGGTATAGGATTTTCTCTATAAATTGGTAGACCAATTGTTCTTCCCTATTCGTTCGCCATTTTGTAATTTTACCAAGAGATCATCCTTGGATTTAAATTCATATTAAAAGGATTTAATGAAACTTAGGATTAAGTCTTCATGGGTTGTCAATCTCTCCTAGAACTCTTGATTATCCTCTTTTAAGAATTTCAATATTTTCACGGTTGAGTGTTTTCCTCTTTAATCTCATGGTTCATAGCTTCGATCTCATTCAACCTTTCCATTTTAATAGATTTTCCCATCTATAAACTGAAACACTTTGCAGAAATCTCAATCCGATTGTTAGCAAAAACACCATCTCTCGATAACAAATTTGATCCAAAAATGTGTCTTGTGAAAAACTACCTCGATTTTACCATTTCCTTGGATACCTTAAAAATATCTCAATTTATTGGTTAATGAGTAAATTGGTTTTTTTATATTACAAAAACAAAAGATAAAAAACATACCATAAAAATGCATCACCAAATTTGATAATAGAGTTCATTCCACAATGGAATACCTTTCTGGTTTGCTCGAAAGACAAATTGATATGTGTGTGTGTACGTGTGTGCATGTGTGTGTGTGTGTGTGTGTACACACACACACACACACACACACACACACATATACATACATATATATATATATATATATATAACAAAAATACAAAAACTTACATTAGTTAACTACTCACTTTGTGAGCGAAGGGAAAGATTAGAAACTAAATCCATATTCCCTTCCTAGCTCGACTTAGGCCAACTTTATGCTTGTCTAGATGTCTCTTGGCTCTATAATAGTTCCCTTAGGTCAACAAACATTAATGCTACATTATATCTCTTAGATGGAGGTGTAATGCCTCGATAATGAAACTTTGGCCTTTGAGACAATAATATGGATGAACTACAAACTCTACGACACACTAACATCCTTTGTAATGATGTTATTAAAATAGAGAGCCCTCCGAACCTGGAAATGGTGTCCAAATATAAAATCTCTCTGGATTATCAATGGGCTCCTTTGAATATTTTTGCCACTTATAGCTTCTTGGATCTCCTTGATGATTTTTTTATTACAAAATTGATGGGTACAACAGCTCACATTGTTAAGAATTTATTCAGTTCTTTGACTCAAATGAAAAATAGTTTCATTACAAATAAATCGGGATCTCAAATCGATATAGTTTACAAAAATTTAGGCTCTCGATTATTCCAAAGTTGATGGCTCTACGGCTCATCACAATTAGTGTAATGTCTTTAAGGTCAAGATGACTATAATAAGTCATTACAAATGATAATTGGATCATAAATGGCATTAAAAAATAATAATGCTTTAAAATATTAAACCTTTACAATAATAGGCCTAGAAGAATCTAATAGGTTCTTACAATGCTTCAGAATCTTATACAAATCTTAGAATTCAAAATTCCTTTAAATGAATTTTAAATGGCTTAACAAATGGTCAAGGACCTTTATATAATACAAGAGTGACCAAAAATGGATTATAACCATATTTTTTGGCTTGAAATAATTGAGTGGTGCATAGTTGAAATGTTAGTCCAAATGTGTGGGTACACAATATATAAGGATTGAGTCCTCTCCGATAACACTATTATCCCTTATCCCTTCATTGGCTCACCCACCCATGTTATTCGATCTCCACGTGGGTTATAAGAATTTATCCCACATCTACCGAATGGGAGTTTTTTTGGGCTTTATTAATCTTTTGGCTATTAAATGGCCATGCAATCAGCTCTATGTTGTTAGGTAGAACAACTCTTCTTAACTCGCTTACTCATTCACAGCTCACACGATTGTGACTCGAACACTCGGTTGTTGGTTCCTTTGAGATAATATGGTTTCTAGCACATCCATCATCTCCACTCAAATCACTCCTTAGAGTTGTATAATGTGATGTGGTATGTTGTATTTCTACCACATGGTGGCTTGAAAGAGTGTCACGTGTCCTCTCATATAAATTAAATACGGAAAACTATCCCCAAGATGATGATGTCACTACGGTAATTGGGTCTCCTTTTGAAACAAGAGTGGACAACCTAATTGAAATAATTTTTCCATCTCACAATGTGCCCTTTTCTTGCGACCCTTGTGCCATCAATTTTTATCTTTTTACTTAATCTTGGGTGGACAATATCTTCTAGGTACATTGTCCATTTTGACCCATTCAAATTACATTAGAAATTTTATTCCTAGCTCTTCCATAATTAAGAGGTTTTGGGAGATTCTAGAGAAATGTGCTATGTGAACAATCCTCTGAGTTAGTTTCCACATAAAGTGGTATTATTTTTGTGTGAAAAATATAACATAGTGCGGTGAGTGTTCCCCCAAGTTTTGAAGTTCGGAAAATATTTTACAAGTCACTTTGGTATAACATTAGCTAAGATTATATATTAATTAGCACTATTTTTTTCTATTTTTTTAAAGAGTATATTATTATTTAATACTTTTCAAAACTAAAAACTCTTAAAAATAAAACAATCATGTATACACCTCCCTAAATTTAAGGATGATGGAAGAGGATGATAAGTTTGAAAATGGAAGGAGTAAATGTTTTTTTAAGGAATTGGAAAATATACAATGCTCCATCTCGAAGGTAGAAAGGAAATAAAAATCCACATTCTCATGCTTAAAATATGCATACATGTCCTAATTAAGGTTGTTTCCCGATTAATGCCTTCTAATGTAATCTTCCCTTTAAAAAATTTTTACACCGAAGTAATTTACTTAGGAAGAAACCCAAATGTCATTTAACACTCATACCAAAGACAAAGAAATCTCCATCATCCATCCGAAAGGCCATATCGATGACCTCAAATGAATATTGGATGTCTATCCACACTATATTTATCTCTAGGATTTCAACAAATTGTATTGCACCCATATTTTAGCCCATCTTCCATAGTACCTTCTTCGGCTTCATAATCACCATAATGTGGTCATCCGAGTAGTCTTCACTATCAATAAGATGATGGAAACCCATTCTAAAATTATTGGCAATAAAGCCCTTGATATTAAAGCAAGTCCTTGGTTTGAAATAATGAAGAGTGAGGGGAGTAATTTTTCTATCCACATTTTGGGCATCCAAAGCAATCCTACAAGTATAGTTACCCAATGTGATTGGAAACTGGATGCCTACAATCTTCTTGTCTCTGTAAGTTCTGTGAAGCTTATCCAACTACCTGCAGATTTCAACTAGGGCTATTTTGTCACTACAATACATAGGGATTTTCAAGGGTGTTCCCTCAAATCTAGCAAACCGTATGTAAGAAAATTTCCTGGATTGAATATAATAACTGCCATAAACATCAATCAATTATTTATCCTCCTCCGAGAATCTCTAGAGTTGTGTTTTCCTCTAACAATCTAACAATATTCATGGTGAAGGCATCATTTACCCTTATGAAATGGTGATTACCAATTTTCAAAGTTAAATGTGGATAATACACATAAATAGGAGAAATTTTTTTGTTTTCATCGGAGAGAGAATCTCAACCATTCCCCGTATGCGAATATTTTACATGAAATAAGAAGTCATATAGAAATTCTTAGTCCTTTGAACATTGGCAAGTTGTTTAGTAAGACTATCACAAATTATCTCTCCCCAATTCAAGATTTTTTTCCTTCCCCTATGATGTTGATATAAAGGTAGATCCAAAAGTGGAACTCATTGGTCGAGGGCATCCCCATTATTCTAGTAAGGAGGGTGATGACATCCTGACTCTTACGTGAATTCAATCCTATTGTAGACACCTATAATTTAGCTCAAGCAATTTAAATACTTACATTGCGCTAATTATATCATTTCCTACAAATTGATGACATATCATCAATAAATGTTCATTTTCTCTACTATCATCATTAATTAGTTACATTACGTTAATTAATTGTTATGTTTGTGGAGCCTATTTTCATGTTAGAGTGTGGTACACCTTCTATGTGTTACACTCGGGTATTTTTACGGTGGTCCCGCTCGCCGGTGAGTGGGTCAGGGGGGTTCGGGGCGAAGCCCCCGAAGCAAATTTTCATGGGTGGTTTATTAACCCATGGGTAATGGGTAACCATTATGGGCTGTTTTTGGGCCCATGTTTTTTCGGTACCCATTGTTTTGTAAAACCGCCTCTTCGGTTACCCATAGGTTTATGGGACAGTTTTGTTTTTCCCCATGGTTTTGATACCCATGGTTTTGTAAAACTGCTTAAGTAGTTGTCTATTTATATGGTCTTATGCATATGATAGATGTACAAGAAAATGTATTACAGATGTGTTTTGAATTCGGGTTTGAATTCTGTAGAGTTTGTTGAGCATAGCTCCAAACGGATCTGGGTATTGTATTGAGAGAGTGAAGGCTTGTAATAAAATCTGAGCAAGTGATTCTTGGTGGACGTAGCCCAAATTGGGTGAACCACGTTAAATATTGTCTCTCTATGTTGTGTTATTTATTCTAGACTTTTATTTGAGAGCTGTAATATTTTCTGCATATTAGTTTCTACTGTTGCGATTCTGTAAGAGATTATTCCGCATATTTTATCTCTTATTTCCTAACATTAATTAACTCTTCTATCAAACAAATACACCAATTATGACCTTCCCTTAATTAATCCCCCTTTCTATCTATACAAATTAATTATTAATAATTAATTATCTTCCTCTTCCATTTAATAAATAAATCATCATTTATTTGATTAAAATCCCCTAATAACATAAATCATACTAACTATTCCTCTAAAAAGCTTTTATAATCTTGCACACCTATTAATTAATCACTTTGGTTAATTAATAAATCCCCTCAAACCCCATGAGTCACTAAAGTACAAAATAAACTCTTCTAAGGTTGACTCAACCCGCTTTCAACCATCTTTATCCAAAACTAACCCAACCTCTCTATTATCCCACATGTAAAGGGATGTAGAGATTCTTTTATCCATTGAGCTATATAAGGATCCTTCCTCCTACCTTTCTACTTACACCTTTAGACGCCTTACATGTTTATAGCTAATATATAGGTATTTCATCTTAGATCACATTTCATTTGAGCTAATAGCCTCATTGTTGCATTTCATCCATCCAAGATTTTGGGTCATATGGAGATAATCAAAATGGTCTTGTATCCATACTTTGATAAGCTTCCATTCCCAAACCCTTTAAGATCAAACAATAAACTTTGATTGTCATGGATCTATCTAGGTTTATTAGTATTTTGGTGATCTAAAGAGTAGAGATTCTAATGCTTAACATATTAGTTTTATTTCTATTTCAAATTTTTAATGCGTAATGTTGGTATTTAGTCTTGTTTAGCTCTTAGCATGATGATATTTGTGTAGTTAGTTCATGTTTTGAAACTATTAAGGTGTTAGTTTCAATTCTCTTTGCATATCTAATTAATACATTGATACATTTTTCACGCTTGGGACTTACTCCATTGTCTTTTACACTTAATTTCAGGTTTTTGTAGTTAAGTTTCAATTTTGGTTACTAAACCTCTTTTTACATATATTGACATAACTTATTTTTCTTAACTTGTTTTTTTGAGTTTCATGTTTTGATTCTTCCTTATAGATATAAATGAGGTCAAGTGCTGTCAAAATTTTAATTGATGGGAAAATTTCAAGATTTCTCCATGTTTTCATTTTTAGAGCTTACTTTTTCAACATTCTACATGCTAGTTTTGTCAATTTCTTGAAAATCTTAAATTTTTGAGCATGTAGGTTAGTGTTTGATAGTGTTGAGTCTTATATTTACATATTAATGTGGTGGGTTGCTGTCAAAATTGAATCTTGGTGAGAAAATTTCAATATTTCATCATGTTTTCATTTTTAGAGCTTACTTTTTCAACATTCTACATGTTAGTTTTGTCAATTTCTTGAAAATGTTAAGTTTTTGATCATGAATGTTAATGTTTGATAGCATTGAGTCTTATATTCATATATTAATGTGATGGTTTTTTGTCAAAATTGAATCTTGGTTGGAAAAATTTGACCATTTTGTAGATTAAGGGACGTTTTTTTTTGACATTTTTTTAGTGCATGTTAAGTGCATACCCGTGAGCATAAGAGCATATGCGTAACCCATCTTCCGAAACCCATAAATTTTTCTCCCAAGCTCCAAATTACTCCATTTATTTTGCATTGGAAAGGTATTGAAGTGAAATATGCAATGAAAACATAAATTTTGGATTTATACTTACAAAATCTATAGGTTTTCCTTTCTTGTAAATCTAGTCATTTTCTAACATGTCTAATGTTTTGATGAATATTGTATTTTCATGCTTTACTTGATTTAGACTGAAGCTTATGTATGCTCTTCTCTTGAACCTTTTGGTGATATTGAGAATAAAAAAACTTTGATCTCTATCTTTTTAAAATTTAGATTAACTTGGAAATTTGATTATTCATTTTGCTTAAGGGAATGAACCTTTTACAAAGCATTTTTTATGGTCCTTTGATTTAAAGTTTTCCATTTCTATCTAGTTGGGATAAATTTTGTGTATGATTTTCTCTTGTACCTTAGGGTGATCTTGAGAATAAAAACAACTTTAGTCTTCATTTTTTAACATTTGGTTAATTGGAAACTCCATCTTTCATTTTTGGTTTAAGTGAATGAACATTTATCAAGCTTTTTGTATGGTTCATTAATTGCGAAGATTTCCTTCACTTTTTAGTTGGATTATTTTTGTGTATGATATTATATTTAATCTTTGTATGATCTTGAGAATCCAAAGTAACTCTTAATCCTCTTTTAAATAATGTGAATTCCTTGGAGAACTACTAACTCTTGAGTGCAGGACCTAAAAACACTTTTCAAAGAAAGGAGCTCGAAATAAACTTTTTAACTAAACGTGTGTTAGAAGTTGCCAAATGGAAAAAAATTAAACCACACTAAGTCTAAGAGATAAAAAAACATACCACATTCAAAATACTTGATTTTCATATTTGGATAAGGGTACGCCCCATCTGTTTAAAACTAGGACATAATCCCTTTGGCATAAGTCTTAAGCTATAACAATGGGGGTGGTCCTAGGAACCCTAAAGTAGTCCACACAAGAGGGAACCTTGTGGATGAAACGGGAAGTTCTTCGCACAACCTACTTGACTAGTCTTACCATTTGTGAGATTTAACATCAAAGTTATTCATATCGCGACCCCAGTGAAAGTACACGATGGATGCATTCATTTCCCACTGTACTTGAAGGGGGTAAAGTAAAGCCAAGATACTCTAATAATTAGTCACTGAAAATTTTCTTGGTAAATCGAACTCGCTCTTAGATAACTTTTGACACCTAGTTGAGTGAACCACCTAGGAAGTTATCTTTTACCAAGAGCCAACTTTGACCATTTCAAAATCAATTTGAGTTGAGATCCATTATTCATAATGAAACATGTGAAGCATTACTTTTTCTTATTTTTTCACTTTCCCTAAGGTGAGGCAAAACTCTTCTAAAGTGAGGCCAACATTTTTCTCCCCCAACAGATCTACTTCCTTCATTTTCTTTTGACACTTTTTTATTAGAATAAGAGTGACTACCCTTGTGTTGAAAATTGATTGTATTTTCCACTTTTGTGTTTTTTTACACTCATCCATGTTTACATCTAAGTTGTTAAATGTCTAAAGTGTGTAGAGACGTTTTCATATCATTGGTATCCTTTTTTATCTTGATACCCAACTCAAGATCATCATCATAGTTAGGCGTGATTCATCACCTTGACTTTCCTTTAAATGGTTATCTTGTTTATTTCATGTCACTACAATTTTGGTATTTATGTCTTGTTTCTTGAAAACTTGACCTAAATATCTATATTATGATGTTATGTTATATACACTTTAACAATTCCTAGGTATACTCTAGCTTTGGTTTGATTTCAATTACTACCTCGATTTTGAAAAGTGTGAATGTTACCACTTGTGTGTGTTATATCAATATCATCTTGATACTAATACCTTACTTTCTTGCAAAGTTTGGTTAACATATCTTGGTGGAATTATTATGTCACTCACAATCGTAACTACCACTTTTTGGAATATAGGTCTTGATTGGATTCGGGCTTGCTTTTAGTATACTTTGTTTAGGATATCACATTAAATTTGTGTTATTACTTACACCTTGTTCATTTCTTTGAACTTGACATAAGTAGTGACATTTTGTTAATCATCTTGAAACACCAATTATCATTTGGAAACAGACTTAGGAAGTAATTTGATGATTGATTGGTTTTAATAAAATTATGTGATTGTGCCTCATTTATCACATTGATTTATCCATTTTGGACAATAACTTTAATCCATTGATTCTTTATCATTCATTATTCTTTGGTTATTAATTTGGCTTTGTGTTTTGAATCCACATGATTTTCCTTGTGTTTATCTCATTTATAAGATCATTTCTAGGAAAATATTTTGGGTCTTTTATCCTCTTGATCTTGTTGTTTTTCCTAAATTCATGGTCATTTTTGAACATATATTTCAAACCTTGGCAAAAATATTTCCTATCAAGAAAATTTTGCATCAATCAAACATTGGAAATCTTTCCTTTGTAATCCTTTATGTTGCTAAAATTTTGATCAATCCTTTGACATTTATACCTCCAAACTTATTGTCTAAACCTTGTTGGATTATCAATCTTGAGTCATCACGATGTATTTTTTCCTTAGTTCCCCTTTGGAAAATCACACAAACATCCCCATATTTACAAAATGTCTAGTTGGTTGTCGTTATGCTGCCCAAATCAACATGAAACCTTCTTCACTTTGAAGAAGTTCAATCACACTATTTAGGTCTAGGCATTTGTATCAAACAACGCCAACAATGACTGATTATCGCAAGGTCCCTTATACATATGACAATAAGGAATCAAATTTTGGTGTTCACATCAAAGGAAGTTTATCATAACCAAACCACATTTAGTTCTTTTTAGCTAGAGAACCCATCCGGGTAACCTGTTCCTCACCTTCATCTCATAGTCATTGGTATGGTTTGGACACTTCTGATCCAAATTATTATTCAAGTTCCCCCGAATCTTCTTCTGATTCTAATCCAAAAATTTCCTCTTCTTCTGAGGATTCCAATCCAAATAGTTTCTCTAACTCTTCTGATGATTCAGATCCAAAATACTATTTGGATTCATCTAACTCAAATCCTAAGTCACATTCCTCCCCTTCTTCACAGGACCTCCATTATCAGTCACCTAAACAATGTTCTCCTCCTCTAAAGATTTGTGTCACCAAAAATTATCTTCATCATTCATCTAATGTGACTCCTATTTCGTGGTCCTCCCTATCTTTGTAGGACTCCTTTTATCAGTCCACCTCAATAATATCTTCTTCCTTTAAAGATACACGCGAATCCAAATCCTTCCAATCAAACATCTAATACAATTCCTAATTCACGGTCCTCCCCTTCCTCGTAGGGCCTCTATTATCGATCGAGCTAGACAACGTTCTCCCCCTCTAAATATTTTTTTGTCGTAAATTCTCTTCATCATTCATCTAATGCGACTCCTACGTCGTAGTCCTCCCTATCTTCGTAGGACCCTTTTCATCATTCATCTAGTATGAATCCTACATCACGGCCCTTCCTTTGTTTGCAGGACCCATGTCATCAGTCACCTCAACAAAGTCTTATTCCTTTGAAGATATGCAAGACTCCAAATCCCTCCAATCAAACATCTAATACAATTCTTGAATCGTGGTCATCTCTTTCTTCACAAGTACCTTTTTTATTACTCATCCAATGTGATTCTTGAATCACGGTTCTCACCTTATTTATAGGACCTTCTTCATCAATCACCCCCATGAATTTTTCCTTCTTTGAATATTCATGTGACTCAAATTCCTTCTAATCAAACATATAAATTTACACATGTGTTGTAATCTATAGACTTTTGACTTATATCTACTAGTTTTCGAGACAATATACTATCGTATAAGTAGGTCCACACCACTTTCTTTTACTCCTAAGACATCTAGCTCCACATCTTCTTTTATCAATCATCATCAAACATCTTCTAAGTCTTCCACACAATTTGAACCTCTTTCTTCCACTCAACCCTTGGTGGTTGATCGAGAACTCATATTGATTGACCTCTTTCAAAATGAATAAACAATCGGGAATTTATAGGGGCACATGAAGATATTTCTTTAGCATATTACGAGAAAGGATTCTCTTTAGAATTTGATGTGTCCACATATTGTGAGGAAAAGGTTGATTCCTTTTATCAAGAAACATAGGAAGAGCCTCAAATCTTGACCCTCCTCTTATTCTTTCATCTTCAAATTATTCATCATGTGATGAAACTCCTTAGTCTTGCATTGATCCATGGCCTATCTTCTCATCACCCAATCACTCTTTTTCTATCATAATTAAATCAATAACAATATCTTATGGGGTCAATTGACCAAGTAGCCCTTCATCTTCATCTAGGTGTGGGTCACCTTCTAGTAGCCCTCCCTCTCGTTATTTGTGGGATATTTTTAGTATTCCATTATCTTCTATTCTTGGGGCATGTTCAACTAGCCCCTTGCCTTCTATGTATGGATCACCCACGGCTAGTCCATCATCTTCTATTCTTGTACTACATCCTAGTCACTCATCATCTTACATCTATGGGTCACATCCTAGTATCCCTTCTTCTTCTATTCTTGGGCCACATCCTAGTAGCCCTTCATCTTTTGTCTATGGCTCACCTCCTAGTAGCCCATCTTCTTCAATCCTTGGATTGTATCCTTTTCATCCATCACATTATTCTTCTACCAAATATTGTGGCAAGCCCACCGTCATTTCTCTCATCAATTCTAAACATCCACATTCTTCTCTCACTTATCGGGATTAGACAAGTCAAGCATTAGCTTATAAGAAATCCAGACATGTTTTTTATGAATCTAAGATCGAAAATTCAAGAGCTCCAAATATTCCAACAACTCAAAAAAATTTAAAAATTCAAAATCAAACGTGATTCCGTAGAATGCACACTAAGCGTACCCATCAAGTATGACATAAAGTACGAAACCTATGGATAGGGAAATCAAACTCCCACATGTGAAACCCATGGTTAAAAACAAATCACAGTCATTTATTGAGTGTGAACTCTCCACAATCATCGAGATTGGGGATAATATCACTCTTGATAAACAAACGCACTTAGTCTCCCTTATCAAGGAAGTCACACACATCGTTATTAGATCCTATCATGCAAATTGACATTGTTGGTTCCAAATTCTAAAAAAACAACAAAAATCATAAAACAGTTCAAAAATTTAAAAAATCATAAAACTGTTCAAAAATACAAAAAAAAAGAGAAAACATTAAAACATTACAAAAAAATCAAAGGTACAAAGATCAAACATTGCAATAAGGTATTGTATACACATGGATGTTCTTTCTTCACTTTCTTTCATATTCCTCTCGCATTTCATCCACCATATTCTTCCCTTCAATTTTATTTTGGTTAGCCTATTTACACCATTTTGTGACATTTATCTCTATGGCATCCGTTTGACCTTAGTATTTCATCACCTTGGTAAATTAAAGAATGACTGACCCCTTAGAAATCTTATCACTTTCTGCATATAATAAACTTGTTGGGAAGAATTTTTGGGCATATTGTTTGACACTATCCAATGTCATCATCGCAATCACTTCTATATCCTTCCATCAAGCCATCAGTGGTCCTTAACCCCTTTTCAAACAAGAGAGCTGAAATAAGTTTTCAAAAAGAAAAAGAATCAAAATCAATCAATCAAAAAAAAAAAGCTAAAAGAAAAATAAAATTGATATATAACTCTCTCTTGGGGTATTTCCAATAATCTCTAATGGGGCTATGGACATCTAACTGGTAGTAGAGAAATGTTGTGATTAGAATCAAATGCATCTCCATCGGGGCTATGGATTCCTAGCTGGAAATGGAGCAATGTATGGCTCTCCTTCCATAATCCATTCACAAATCACCTTTCAAACTAAATCATTCCTACACATTGGCTAGTGTCTTCACTTATTTTCTATCAACTCTTTCCTTCAAGAGGTAATTCATTTCCACGTGCACACATGGGATATCAATGAGTAAAAGGATTGGTATGTTATCAAGTGTTACCAATTGGACCTTGTTCAAACTCTTGTTTTAGTGCATGTCTTGTCTCATGATTTGTGCCTTGGACTAATCATTTTTCATCAACCGCCATGTAAATATTTTCATAGCATCCACTATTATACGGAAATTGTTTAGAAAATCCATGTGTATAATATTTCCTCTTTTCCATGTTTGTGGACACCTTTATCCCCCTTTAATAAATCAATCACCTACTTATTTTCTCTCATGTGTTTCTTGGCTAGGTTACACTTTGGGAGCACTTATTTTATAGTGGCCTTGATCCCCTTCTACGCGTGAAGAGTTTTTCATTGAATCCTCCCACCTAATCATTAGGTTATGTTGCATCTTCAATTTCTTGTATGCATGGCATTTTTCTCTTGTACATCCCATCTATTGCTGGGGGAATCCACGCTTCTTTGTGTTCCTATACATAGTTTCAGAAAACTTTCAAAATAAAAAAAACATTCAAATATGTTTCTAAAAAATAAAAAATAATAAAAATCATTCTAAAAAATGTCACTATTTAGTTCTCACCTATTCTTGTGCATGACTCGTGGATAATCTTGATCTACCTCCATTGATAAATTTAGTTTGATTATTATGTATGTACTTTGAGGCACAATGAGTTGTTTGGTACTGTTTCATAGTGCACTACTTTTCATAGGACCCGAGTGTCCTTCATTATTCCCTTTGCATGTATCCTTACTTATGGCACCATCTTGTAACCCTTGTCATTAATTTACATAGGTTGGAATCAAATCTTGATAATAAAAACATTACATTATGTTTCTCTATTAGGTTAGCTTGTTTACTTTCTTGTATTGCATTGCATTATGTATGTTGCAAGGAGTTAGGCATCTATTACTTTCTTGTATTTCATTATGTTTTATATGTTGCATGGATTTGGTGTTGTCATCAATGGAAAATTTTTCGTAGTATGGATTTTCATGTCATTCTACTTTTTTCTTATGCATATATTTTTAATAAGGACCAATGATGTAGATCCTTGGCAATATGATGACACATAAGTTGTTTTAAATATACTGGATGAAATCTCATTCTTTTCTCTCCATCTTCATTATTCTTCTATATCATTCTCCTTCTAGTTCACCTAGGGCATCCTTCCCCTACCCATTCTTCTATCCATTTCTCTCACCTTTTTCAATCATCAATCACCTTATTTCATCACCCCATCAACACTCGAAGGAACATCTGTCACTTCTACTAATTTTTCTTCTATGCCTTCAAAATTTTATATTTCTACTATCTTTGAAGTGACGTCATTTATGCCACCCCAAAGAGGGGAAAATATAGACACCTATAATTTATCATGAGTAATTTAAATACTTAAATTGCACTAATTATATCCTTTCCCACAAATTGACAACATATCGTCAATAAATGCTCATTTTCTCTTCTATCATCGTTAATTAGTTACATTATGTTAATTAATTAACTCTTCTATCCAACAAATACACCAATTAACAACCTTCCATTAATTAATCCCCCTTTCTATCTAGACTAATTAATTATTATTAATTAATTAGCTTCCTCTTCCATTTAATCAATAAATCGTCATTTATTTGATTAAAATCCCCTCATAACATAAATCATACTAACTATTCCTCTAAAAAACTTCTATAAGCTTGAACACCTATTAATTAATCACTTTGGTTAATTAATAAATCCCCTCAAACCCCATGAGTCACTAAAGGACAAAATAAACTCTCCTAAGGTTGACTCAACCCCCTTTCAACCATCCTTATCCACAACTAACCCAACCTCTCTATTATCCCACATGTAAAGGGATGTAGATATTCTTTTATCCATTGGGATATATAAGGAGCCTTCCTCCTACCTTTCTACTTACACCTTTAGACACCTTACATGTTTATAGCTAATCTATAGGCATTTCATCTTAGAGCATCTTTCATTTGAGCTAATAGCCTCATTCTTGCATTTCATCCATCCAAGATTTTGGGTCATATGGAGATAATCAAAATGGTCTTGTAGCCATACTTTGATGAGCTTCCATTCCCAAACCCTTGAAGATCAAACAATCAAATTTGATTGTCATGGATCTATCTAGGTTCATTTAGTATTTTGGTGATCTAAAGAGTAGAGATTCTAATGCTTAGCATATTAGTTTGATTTCTATTTCAAATTTTTAATGCATAATGTTGGTATTTAGTCTTGTTTAGCTCTTAGCATGATGATCTTTGTGTAGTTAGTTCATGTTTTGAAACTATTAAGGTGTTAGTTTCAATTCCCTTTGCATAGCTAATTAATACATTGATACACCTATACATAGTTTTTGGTAGTCTTAAGGATCCTTACTTTGGGTTTTTGAACCATGACTTGGCCATCCTGCTCTTGTACTATTCACTATCCTAATGAAAAGAAGTTGGGCCTAAGCCTTGGTGAGAGAGTAGTACTAATACAATTAGCATCCAGTCGAGTAACTACCTTCCCGTGAGGATCAATGATCTCTTTTGTATCGGGTTGAAGCAAGAGCCACATGCTAACATAGTGTCAACACATTGAACAAAAATTGGAAAACCCCCTGCATGAGAAATTTTGCTTTCCTTGATTAATTGAGCAATGGGAGTAGGGTTCTTACAGTCAATTCGTGCCCAAAAATCATCTAGGTCAAGGTGTTGAGCATCACTATCTCCTATCTCGGGTATGGTTGTTTCCAATGAAGATAGATGTTCATGTCCTTTGTAATGAATCTTCATAGTGAAGAACAACTTGCTAGAGAAAATACAGTGGAGAACAGTGCTCGTGTGGCAAGGGCAGAAATACCCTGCAATGGACTTCTTGATCCTCTAAAATTTTCTCTCGACAATTCACAACCTCTGTTGGAACACGTTGCACCTAGAAATTTTGAAAAACACTAGAAAAAGGACCTTGTCACGGCTAAAAATAATGGAGAGAGTGAATGGAACGGAAAATAATAGCAAATGTAGGGAGAATGGTAAAAATAAATGGTTACCCTAGGTATTTATACACATTTTGTTTTGATTCGAGTTAGTGGGGGAATTGAATACCAAAATTAATGCATTGCAGACCGACTCAAGATAGTGGAATGTGGATATGGCAGAGAAAATATCACGGGGGTTTCATTAGCTAGGCAATATCCTAGAATGTGATTTCATATTGAGGTAATTAAAATTAATAAAATTAAATTCAATATATTGGTATACATGAGGGGATGAAAGGGCTTAGTGTATTAATATTTTGAATCAAGTATTGGGATTAGGCTAGGGACGTGGGCCAAAGGAAAGGGAGGATTAATTTTAATATAAAACTAAAACATTTGAACCCTAGTTTTTAAAACTAAATGTCTTAAAGTTTTTTTTTTTTTTTATTAAGGGCAAATAGTTTTGAAGGGACTATACCCTATATACAAAAGGGCTCAAAAGCTAGATAGAAAATATGAGAGAAGTAGCCCAGAGAGGGGCAAAACAACCAACCAAGAAGGCTCAACAGCCAGAAATTACAATAAAGGTGAAAAGTGGATCAAAACGTATAGAGATCCAGAACAACGAAGACAAGATCAAAAAGAAACCAAAAGAGAAATAGAAAAGTGAGCTCCGCCAAAAACAACTCCAGAACCGCCCGACGACAGCCAGATCGCAGCCAAAAAACAGCACAACAGCCCGCTACTTGATGGCTCTGTCTATCTTGGTCTTGATGGCCTGCAGTGACATGAAAAAGGCAATGGCCGTGGCCTGAGAGGGGTCCTTCATGTCAGCTTGGGAGATTGCAATGTCCCTATTCTCCTTAGGGCCCCATATGTCTTCATTGATTCCACTTAAACTGCAAACGCTGTGGACATGTTGTTCAATGAAGTTATAGATGCTTTTGAGGGCAGATAAAATACGATCCATGCGGCTTTTGGTATTCCCCAATCTGCCATCAATTGACTGCAGCTTCTTGAAGACTTCATCAATGACCCCCTCTTCCTCCTCACTTTGAAGGATCCTTTTACCCTTGGCTCTCTCCATGTTTTTTAGAGCCCCTTTGAGTTCTTGAATCTCCTTCTCCAATCTGTCAATCCTCTTCAACAAATCCTCCTCTTTGGGCTTCTCCATAGGCATGCTAATATGCAGGAGGTTTTCAGCAAGTTCTAAGTCCTTGTGGCTCCTAAGGACACGTTGGGAGGCAGGGATTTTAGCTTTCTTGCTTTTCTTGCTGGAGCCAACATCATCATTCTTTCTTAAAGTTGTAATTGTCTTAAATGTCTTAAAGTTGTAATTGAAGGAATGTGGTCATAAAGTTAAATTATCATCTCTTTTTGAATAAAGAAATATCAATTAAGGGATTATTAACCAATAAATAATAAGATGGTAGAAAATTAGGTTTGAGTATGCTTTTCAACACAAGTGATATTACTTCACCATCTTAATTCTTTGAAGAAACATTGATAAATGATTAAAGCTTAGCATTTATAAGGTAATTAGTAATAGGTCTTGAATGGCTTAAAACTATTTTTCGATAGAAAATGCATATTAAAAATGATGAGTGAGAAATATGATATATATTTTTGTTTAATATATTAGGGTAGAAATAAAAAAGGGTAAAGAAAATTGTCACTAAAAATGGGTAAATAAGGTATATAGAAAGAATAGGGGTATTTTCATTCTAATAATATAACGATAGGGAGTATTATCAATTGAATAATTAGAGGTAAATGTTTTTCATTTTCTACACTTTTTTAATGTGATGAAATAGATAAGGTTTTGGGCCAAGGAGGAATACATGTTACGATGGTTAGTTTGAATGTTGTGCGCACGTTATGACTCCTTGATCCAATGTTGACCGTGAGAGATTCTTTTTGGCTAAGAGGAACTACGATGTTGTAGGTCCAATGACTAGGTGGTGGTGATGATTGATTGGTGGGATGGAGCTTGGTGCCACAATGGTGCTTCCTGGAATGTTACTGTGAGAGTGATACCTCTAGATCTGTCTTGATGTTGGATATGGTTGCTTGGATGTGCAACAAAGATCTAGTTTTTTTTGTATACGATCTCCCTTTTTCTATAAAATTCAAGAATGTGGCCAACCTCTCAATCACCATTACCAAAATGGTTATATGGTAACCGATGATAGTTCTGGTTGGCCAGACGCATCGGTTTCGGGATGACCGCTATCGGTTGAGGCATTCCCTAGGTTTACTAAAAATGACATATCTTGCAATCATTTGGGCTAGGTCTGTCCATTTTTCATGGATCAAAATGGAAATTATATTTTAATGAGTGGGAATGTGGTTAGAGGAATAATAAGCATTGATTTTTAGGGTTGAACTAAGTCTTAGTTAGTTATGGTGAGTAGATAGATACTAAAAATAGGTTTATAATGAGGTGTCTAGGTGATGTGTTGGGGTGAGGTGGAAATTGGTTTAATTAAGATAATTAAATAATGAATAAAGTGATGATGAGTATTAATTTAATTAAAGTGATTAAATTAATATTAATGTGTGATGTCGGGTCATGGTTGGGTAAAAGTGTTTAAGTTAGTTGTTCAAAAGGGAATAAGAGTAGTGTGACCTAATTTTAGTGTTTACATTTTATGCCTTTTTGTTACGTAGCTTGTATTGGTAAGTGAAGTGACAAAAATAGGAAGTGATTACCCCGTGTGTGGGTGAAGGTGATCCCCCTCAAACCAAGAACTGATGAGGTGTAAGACGAAATCGGTGAGTAGTTTAATAAAGGTGTAGGTGGGGAAGATACGTGGGGGAAGGTTTGAGTACGATGGTAAGGGGTATTATTTCATGGTCAAAATTGGGTCATGGGTAATGACAATCAAATGCATTCACACATATAGATTACAACACAACTGCAGTTGAAGAGCTTGTAAAATCTACATCATCCAAGGTTAATAGGTTTATCCAAAAAGGGTGAAGTGATTTAGGTATCCAAGGTATAGGATATGGTCCGAAAACACAACATAGGTTAGGTGTAGGAATGTTTAGGTATGTTCTAGTACACCAAAGGTTTGGTCGGGATAAACAACACGACAATAGGTAAGGTATGGTTGTTAGGCTAAAACAACATAGGTAAAATCATCACAAGGTATAGTGAGTACATAAGGTCAATGGTCACACCAAGTAGGTCAAGTTCAGGAAAATAGGTCATGGCATGGGTAAGGCCAAGGTATAGGTGAAATAACAATTCCTAAGATGCAGCAAAGAAAATGTAGGGGTAGGTTAGGTTTGTAGGTATGCTTTAATGGGTGGTCGGAATCGTAAAAGGGGCATTGTCACTAATGGTGGCAAGCCAAAAGAAGCTTAGCAAGGCGAAACAGCTTATAAGGGTGGGCCAATGCCGATTATAGGGTGACTGACGTCAGTTGGCTAGGGCATAAATAAGACCAGTGTCGGTCAAATTGGGTTGGGTTTACAAAAAAAAAATTATGTATTTTATGGAATCATTGTTATGTTGTGACTTTGGAGAAAATGACAAAGCCATTTGACTTGTGGGTACTTTTTCCAAGAGAAAAGGATAGGGCATTATACCTAGTTGAGGTGGAGAGTTGATTTGGTGAGCCTCGAGTGGGTAATCGACATTCGATAGGCGGGTCCACAAGATAGGTGTGATCAATTTGATTGGGTGGAGGTGAGGAGGGCATTTGGTGATGGCAGAGGTAGGAGAGGGGTTAGGTGGACCACTAGTGCAGTAGCCCAACGTGCCCCCATAGAGATGGCATCGCGATGAGGTAAGATTCGATCCCATTCTACGTTGGTTAGGTAGATTGATTTGTAGAAATTGGGTTAGGGTAAAATGGGTTTTTTGGGGGAATTAAATTGAAATTTGGAAGAAAATGGGTGAAATAGGAAGGGTAGGAAGGTTGATGTAGGTTAAGAGGGAGGGGAAGGAGACAGGTGAGATAGGCATGGAGGATATCCGATGGGGGATGCTTGATAGTTACGCATACTTCCATTTTTGTGTATTTTTGGTATATATCGGCATGCGTGCCGAAGAGAGTGAGGTTGTATACGAGATTTTTTAGATTTTTGATCATATACTAGCCTACGTGCTAAAGATGGTGAGGATGTATCTGAGCAATTTGAGATATTTGTATTTATTTGTATCTATGTACATATGTATGTATACACAAACTTTCTCATTTATATAGATGATGATATTTATAGTATGGATGGTGTACTTGTTTTAATTTCCATTATTATGTGTGTACATGATGGAAACTAGGTGAATTAGGCATGATTGAGTCGAGGTCGTGTAGGCATGGCTGAGTTAGGTCAATTAGGCATGATGGAGTTAGGTCATAGGCATGATGGAGTCAGGTCATAGGCATGATGGAGTCAGGTTATAGGCATGGTGGAGTCAGGTTATAGGCATGATGGAGTCAAGTTATAGGCATGGTGGAGTTAGGTCATATGCATGATGGAGTTAGGTCATAGGCATGATGGAGATAAATGATGATGTATATGCATGTTATGGTTTAAGTTTCCCAATATTTTCTATAGTGGAAATGTGAAAATGATAAATGAACGATGTGATGATGGGGTAAAAATGTTCATCAATTGTTGCTTGTTTGGTTTAATTTCCAATTGTTGATATAAAATGGAAACGAACTAAGGTAGGATGTGAATAGGGAAATAAAGGGGAAAATAGGTTAGGGTGAAGAGTGGCCGAGCTAACCTTCAAGGGCCTCATGCCCTCAAGTGATGCCTACATAGTCTTGTCAAAAAGGGGCCTTGGGCGATGTAGTTCTCCCATAAGCTAGGGAAGAATATGATGAATTAGGGGGATGGGTTGGTATATTGTAGGCATGGTTGAATGTAATTCATTGGCATTGTTGGGTCTAGGTCATTTTATGTATGGTTTGGTTGTTTTAAATATAGGTGTTGATGGTCTAGTCCTATATATGATCATCAATAAGTAATGAGGAAGGAAAATGGTAAGAGGTGGAAAAAGAGTCACTTAATTGATAATAACCCTTGAGTCTATCATACCCCATATGGGCTTATGAACGTAAGACCATAAAGGCCTTGCATAATGGACTATTATAAGGGTGAAGAAAGTCACTTGATCATGAAATGTTGTGGTTGCGGCAAGTACTTTGAGTAGAGGGGAAAATTAGGATGAAAAGAAAATGAGGTGAGTGTGTGTGGTTTACAATAACTTAGTGTACAACAAAGATGTTTTTTCTTAGCAAGAAACCCAGGATCAAAAATAGGCAAGTCCATGACAAAAATTTCATCATTTTCTTCATCATTTTTTCTAATAGACTGATCAATGTGGGAAGTCTATATGGGATGATTATATTATCTCCTTGAGGTCTTCGCAAAGTTGATCGATGTGGGAAGCTTCTGGATATTTTTATTGTATTTTTGCAATGACTTTATATAGTTGTCCTTCAAGGGAGAAGTCTATGTGTAGTGGTGAAATAGAGAGAAGAGATGTCCCTTTTGAGGGAGTCATCTTTTGTTGGAATTTTGACTCAAGGAGTTGAATCCCATTTTGTTTTTGGATGTTTAAGTCATGGACAAGACTATAGAATAAGATTAGGTTCTTGTTTAGAAGACAAAACCATAGTAAATGGGGATTAATTACGAAAGAGGTTTTTTCGAGTGATGAACGACCATGGGATTCCATCTTTAAAAAGATGAAAAGTGTCCATGAGAATCATGCTATGAGTAGAGCCATGGTACTCATATTGAAGATGAGGCAAAAGGTGACAGTAATCACATGATTCTTGTTTAGTCATGTATCCTCAAAAATAGGTAATATGGAAGGTGAACAACGCTCAAGGGATGAGTGGTCAACTGAAAGAAAGTAATATAGGACTTGATGTCAACAATAAAATGGTCAAAGATGCAAAGCATTGAGAGGTTTAGGTTTGGGTTTTCCTTCGAGTGAAGACAAATGATAAGCACTGATCCGTAAGCATGGGTAACAATATAGGTTCCAAGCCAATTAGGAGAAATTTTTCCCTATTTACTTTTCTCTTCTTTGGTTACATGTTGATTTTCCTTTAAGATGAGGTCACCAACCTAAAAGGTTCGTTCATGGACATGTTTTTGTAGGCACGTTTGATACATTTTTGGTATATTTGGAGATGGTCAAGAGCATTGAGACGGAGTTCATTGTAGACACCAAATTTGTGTCGTACAACCCCTTATGACCCGCATCGCATTTCGTCACCTAACCTCACCACCTAAACCTTACACAATTATTTATTAATTACCTTATAATTAATAAATCCACATCACCATACCTGCCACCTCATGTCGCCACCTCATCGTGACCTAGTCTTAACCCTAAACTAACCTAATTAAGACCTATAACTTGGTCCAATTCCACACCTATGACTAATTACTCCTCATCCGCACCTAAAACCAACTTCATAATGACTTGACCAAGCCCGCTACCAATCCCTCTGAAGAAAAGGAGGGAAAGCTGCTATTTTACCAAAAATAGAGCGCTTTGACCGGACCGGTACAATTCCTACTTGACCGACCGCCGTCTTTGCATAACCGCCATCGGTTCCCTGTAAATGACCACTTCCAACCAAAAACAAAGGATGGGATTTTCATTTGATTGGGAGAAGGAGAAATCATCGTGAGAATCCAGATTTTGCTTGGCCGAGCAGAGACAAGTGAAGAAACAAGAAGAGATTGTAGAGAAGGACATCAAGCCCAAGACTGCAACTGAATAACCAGAGCCCAGTAACACTCATCCGAGCATCAGAAAAGAAAACTGCATCCAACTTGGGTCCTGTCTTCATCATCACAGTCCTGAAACTTGCATCTGCATCAGGGGCAAGTAAGTAGTATGTTATATGTTTCTAAGCACCATTGTCTTGAGCCTGTTGATTAATAGTAATCATAAGTTTATTCCTAGATCTACTACCAGCCACTACTACACTTAACCTTCACCCACACACCCTGATATTGCCCAGAAGGCCATTTTACCACACTCTGAGTCTTCCCTATCCTCCCATCATTCCCCTCAGCCATCCACCAATCCTAATAACCCCACAATCACCTTGCAACCAACTTTTATCCAAAAGCACTTAGATTGCTGCCCCTACCGGTATCGTTTATCCTCTACCGGCATCGGTTATTTAACCGCGGTCGGTTACCCAGTGACCGCCGTCGGTCACTGTGACTTATACCCCAAAACCCTTTTGCTCGCCTAATAGCCACCTAACAACCCCAAATCCAGCCTGGTTTATCCCTATAACTTAACCTGAACGTATCAACGACCAGTAACCGAACAAACAACGTGACGCTTTATTATTGATAGTTTAGTTTCTATTGCTTTGTAACGAGATACCTAAATCATGATTTTGCAATAGCTTTCTATATTATCATTTGTGTTGAATCATATTAAAAGGGGAACTGACCACCTTCGAAAGGAAGTTTTTATATTTCCTGGGCCTAAGGCAGATCCCTCATTTGTTGTCTAATTAAAATCTTGTGGTCTTGTATTCTTACTTGCAGGTAGTCCTTCCAAGACAAAAAGGAGTTCTTCGCAGTCGATCTGATCTTTCTCTACGGTACGCGCACACCATCTCAACATTCAACAGGTATTCCTCCTAGCCCTAACCCTTATCTGTTTCTCAAAGGAATGATAGGATAGAAGCAAGTCTATTCTGTAGAGCCGAAACATTCCGTGCGAAACATTTTGGGAATTACCAAAATTTACCCGTTTTAACAAGTAAGGAGGACCCTCAACAACACTTGCGATCATTTAGACATGCCTGCTATCGATTTCTCATGACGACGCTTTACTACTCCAACCTTTCCCATGTCTTTATCGGGACTCGCCTTGAGTGGTACAAAGTGCTTTAACCCAAAGACTCAATCTTCTCTTTTGACCACTAGCTCAATCTTTCTTGGATCATTTCTCCATTAACATTGCCAAGAAAGTATCTATCACCGACCTCTATGCCATCCGACAATTTGAGGACGAATCTATCACAGATTTCGTTGGACGATGGCGGGGCCTTATCAACCAACTTACGTATGCCTTGCCTCAAACCGAACTTATCGAACTATTTACACGGGCCTGCGCTAAGCACATTTCCCCTACCCTCCAAATTCAAACTTTCCGTACATTTGACGAGGCCTTTACTATGGCTCGAAAACTAGAGATTCGAGCCTTAGAGGAAGAGAAATTGCGGTTGCGCAACAAAAACCCCACTTTCCGAACCCAAGATTCCACCAACAAACCTAACACCACCAATCCTCACCCATCGACCGCTTCGAAATCAAAAGGGGCCATGCACGCGGTGATGGTCAAATCCCAACCACCGTCTAATACCCCGCCAAAAACCACCTATAAGTATAAAGCAGAACCCATCAACTACACTCCCTTGGGAGAAACATATGGTGTGATATTGGAAAAATTACTCAAAGCAGGAGCCATTACCTTACCTCCTGTTAAACCTCATTCCGGGTTTGATTCCACTCGCACCATACCTTCTTGGTACAAAGAAAATGACTTCTGTAACTTCCACCGCGTGAAGGGACACAGTCATGAGAACTGCAAGATGTTGAAAAACATAGTGTAGGAAATGGTTGATGTAGGGGATATAGCCCTCGATAATCCTAACGCCCCTACTAACCAAAATTTGAAAATATTCAACAAACCATTCCCGAATCATTCTTCTAACAGTAAACTAAACCAAGATATCTTAGCCGAGGAGAGTGTTCATGAGATCCATGCAGTCTTCGATTCCCAACCAAAGACCTCTATCGAACAAATTTTGAATCAAGCCTCTTCACTAACGCAGGAAACCGAACCCCCTTCCTCGCCATCAAGACAAACTGAAATCCTTGCCGTTCCTTTACCCATCAAGGAATTAGCTGCCCAGAGTTCCCTTCTCACAAATGAGCCTTCTTATACCACATCCTTGTAAGACTGTGAGTGGATGTTATCTAATTTATCTATTTCCCAAACGTCTCCTTCTACCATTCTTGCTGTACAAAAGGAAAGCTCGCCACTTCTTTTCTCATCCTTAGACGAGCAACCTCTTGAACCGACATCACCACACTCTTTAAACATGACGGATCCTCTCAAACATGCCCTCCTACCTATTAGTCCTTCATCACCAAAATCTTTTCAACAACCGGTTGATTTCTTAACGCCCATTGATACAGTGCCTCATATACCCCTTGTATCACACCCACAAAGTGGACCGGAATCACAACCCACCTTTCTTCCATACAAAAGTTCCTATTCACACGTGAGGACTGTCATTCCCGTAAGATGACAGTCCTATGGGAACGTTTGAGTACGCCATATTCTACTCAAATGCAAATGACCGATCCCGATGCCTCCACCATATACCCGAAGTGTTTACAAGCTTAAAATGCCCATGTCCTCATCTTCACCCCCTCATCTCTACCAAATACCTCGTCCACTTCTATTAACTTAGCAAAATCTTCCCTACGCTGGGACCTTACCCATACCTAGTCTAACACACCCACCTAAGTGGCTTGATTTATCTAAAAATAAAGTCATCCATCCCATTAGGAGACAGACTCAGTCTCCTCAACCTATGCCTCTATCACAACTAAAACCATCATCGTCACACCTACCTTCCCTATTGGGACCCCATCCCTCTACCTTACATCAATATATCATACCTCCTGGGCGTTTTCTTTAAAGTGACCTACGCCTTCTTCCCCCATAGATATCCAAGGGTATAGCAACACCGTCACCTCGTGTATCCTGTCCACCTATCAACCATAAACAAATTCCACCATCAAAATATTTGTTTTCTGTCACTCCTATTTCTCCGTGGTTGTTTTCTGATACCACATCATCTGTGGCCTCATCATCCAACATAGCTTCTACGTCAAAGAAACCACGGTTAGTTAAAACCCATTACCAAAACTCCTTGGCTAAACCACCCCCCATACAAACCAACCACACCACGTCATCACCAGAATCGACCCAGTCAATAGCCTCATTTTCCTCTGACTTTGACCCACTCAAAGGGTCTTATGCCAAAATCCTTGCTATGTTGGTGGAGAATGTGACCATTTCCCTACCCCCACTTAGACCTTATGATCCATCTAAACCTCGACCTATAGGTTACGATGAGTCTAAAATCATGCTTACCACCGCACACCAGACATGACGTAGAGGATGCAAAGCATTGAAAACCATACTTCATCCGTCACCTCTCTCAGATAGAAAAGTTAAGAAAGACAACTTACGAAGAGAGAGACCTTTAGCTTCAATTCCCTCTCCTATATCACCTATCCCCGCCTCACCAAGATCTATCATTATTACAGCCCCACCTCTCGAAAACCATGACCTATCCCTACCATCTTCCTCCTCTCGTATTCACGAGATCAATATGATTAGTGTTGCTACTCGAGGGCAGAAAAACAATGGGAAAGTGAAAGAAAACACGCCTGCGGCATCTCTTTCTCCGTCCACCATCCCGATTGCACCACCACCTAAAGTGGTTATTCACGGACCCGCCTATCCCGTCTCTAATGGCATTGCCCATCGAACTATGATCAAACAACTTCACCAATCGCCTGTAAAAATGACATTGTATGATCTCATTCAGACTTCTGAATCTCATCGACAAGCTCTCGTTGAGATCCTTCAAGGGATAGAGGTTTTACCTAATGAAACCTTGCCTGTTACCTCTATTCTAACACCCAATCATGTTGCTTTGCTCACCAAACAATCTATCTCCCCAACCACTTCTGTCTCTGTATAGCAAGCCGCTGCTGTCAGTTTCTCCGAAGATGAAATTATCGACTTTGGTGCCGAAGATCCTGACCCTACTCTTTTCATCTCAGCGTACGTTCGGGATATTCGGGTACATCGTGTTATGATTGACGGGGGCGCTAGCCTAAACATCATCTCTTCAAAAGCCTTCCAACAAATGAATATCCCTTCTAGTTGCATGTGTGCCAACCCCATCATGTTGTGATCATTCAATGATGCTATTACTTCTACTTTAGGCACCGTGATCCTTAACATTCGTGTAGGACCACGTACTTTACCCGAACTCTTCTATGTCCTTGAGGGAGAGTTCCAATACAATATGTTGTTAGGCCGCCCTTGGATCCGGGCTATGGGATGTGTTCCTCCACCTTACATAGATGCATAAAATTTGAGTACGAGGGAAGTCCTACACCGTAAAAGCTGATCCTCCCCCTTCAAAACTTGCAATATGTTATATCGCCCTAATGATGTGCTTGTACCAGTCAAGACACCCATTCATCCAACCCAGCCATCCACTTCCGATGCACCTACACCTTCAACTAATGAAACCGCCGTTACAAATATTACTTCCTTTCCCGCAGATAACATCCCAACCTCCGACCCCTTAGTAGATGTTTTTCAATGCCTTACGCTGGGGGAGTACCGCCTATATAACGTTAGTTCTTTCCATACCCCGCAGGAGTATGGACAGTTACATGCACATCCCACCTATGACCGTCGCGTGGGGGAGGTAATCTCTTACGGACCACCCCATTGCCGCACCAACCTAACGTATGGGGGTGTTGACGCATCCTCCATTACCCCTGAACCTCCTCTTGGTGTGGTTCCCTTCCAATCCGATTTTCAATACTTGACAAATCGTCGTTTCGCCCTCACCTTCTTGACTCACTGTGCTTGGAAAGGCTTTGGTTTTGGTCTTTACGAACAAGGCTGACATACACTCATTCCCGTGACTACACGCAAACACAATGATCGCAATGGTCTCGCTTTCTAAAACACCTACACAGAAACACCTCATGTCACATTTATATCCTGGAAGAAGACGACGTCACCCCTACCAAACCATCATCACCCACTTTGCCATCATCACCCACAGAGTCGATAGACCCTGAATCTATCCCTCCTAACTTTTTTTTTTCATAAATGCTATCTTCATAGGTCCTCTCACTTATCAACGTGATAATGAGGATCCATCTTCTCTTCCCCTTCTGTATCCAGACATGATCGAAGAGGATTCACCTTCGATTAATGTTGTTGAGTGTCAGGATGACGACTCCATCCTCACTTACCTTGGGCGCGACGACTCCTATATTCAACGCGCCTTACCATCTGAAACTCAAACCATGTTAAATGAGTTGACTATAGAAATCAAAATCCACACGCGGAGGATCCTCACATTGTGAAGATCGGACAATCCCTTAACACATCAGAACAAGCCGCCTTTACTACCTTTCTCCGTACCCGCAACCAAGCTTTCACTTGGTCCTACGCTAACATGCCAGGAATTGATCCTACCATTGTTGTCCATAACATCACCCTAAACCCCGATTCCAAACCAATTAAACAAAAACTGAGAAAGATGCATCCATGCATCGCCCTCTTGGTCAAAGAAGAGCTTCAACAACTTCTTTCTGTGTCCTTCATCTTGCCTATTGACTATCCTCAATGGATTTCTAACATCGTACCTGTCACTAAAGCGACGGGGGGACTTCGGATATGCACGGATTTCTAAGACCTTAACCTCGCTTGCCCCAAGGATGACTTCCCCCTCCCAAGTATTGATCAACTTGTTGATCTCACTGCGGGCCATGAAATGCTTTCTCTCATGGATGGTTTTTCGGGATACAATCAAATTTTGGTAGCCCCGGCCGATCAACATAAAACTACTTTCATAACTCCTTGGGGAACCTTCTGTTATCGTGTCATGCCGTTTGGCCTTAAGAATGCTAGTGCTACCTATCAGCGGGCTATGACTTACATTTTTCATGACATTATGCATACTATCCTTGAGGATTATGTCGATGATCTTCTTGGCAAATCTAAACATCGCAGTGAACATCTCGATGTTTTAACCATTATTTTCGATTTCTGTTGCAATATTCATCCGCTTCAACCAAAGAAATGTGTCTTTGTGTGTTCTTTCGGAAAACTTCTTGGCTTTATCGTCTCTTTGCGTGGCATTGAGGTCGATCCATCTAAATTCAAAGCTATCCTAGAAATGCCCCCACCCAAAACCTCAAAACATTGCGTAGTTTGCAGGGGTAAACTTCAATCCATCCGGCATTTCATCTCCCAACTCTCGGATCGATGTCACCCTTTTCATCACCTTCTTAAAAAGGACATTGCCTTTCAATGGAGTGAAGAGTGTCACCAAGCCTTTGAAGCTCTTAAATCCTATCTCTTGCAGCCACCCGTGCTTATTCCACCTCAGGATGATCGGCCCTTCTACCTTTACCTTTCTGCCACTGACCATGCTATAGGAGCTATGCTCGCACATCGGACTCGGCACGTCGAGAACAAGCCGTTTATTATATAAGTCGTACTCTCGTGGATTACGAGACTAGGTATACACATGTAGAAAAATTGTGCCTAGCCCTATCATTCGTAGCCACCAAACTCCGACATTACCTCCTGAATCACAAAACTTTTGTCATCACCAACACGGACCCCATTCATTATATGTATGCCAAACCACATCTAAACCAACGCATCACCCGATGGCTTATGCTCCTCGCCGACCTCGACCTTGAGTTTGTACAACAGAAGTCAATCAAAGGACAAACTATTGCAGACCAACTTGCGGAGGCCCCTTTACCTGGGGAACAATTCACCAATTTTAATTTCCCTGACGAAACTCATCGCCACTCTTTCACTCAGGGAAGAGTCGTATCAAATGACCCTCTTCTTCGATGGATCTAAATGCCAGCCGGTGGAGGAGCCGGTGTTGTTCTCATCCTCTTGATGCTGAACCTATGCCTCTTTCATTCCGGCTTGATTTCCCTGCACTAATAATACAAATGGAATACGAGGCCCTTGTTTTGGGTCTCCAGTTCAAGCGTTACACTTAGGTGTCAAATCTATTAATATTTTTGGCGACTCTCAATTGGTAGTCAATCAAGTTATGGGCATCTACCAATGTAAGAATGAGGAGCTTCAAAAGCACAAACATTACGTGGATTCACTTTTGACCTCATTTACTCGTTATTCTATCCGCACCATTCCCGCTCCACTAACAAATTTACGGATACTATGGCTTTCTTAGCCTCACAAATTCCAGCTTCATCAACTGACTCTGACATTTTCGTCTTGGTCCAACAACTCTTTGCCCCATCTTATTCAGCCTCGGTTGTTTGTATGATAAATACTGTGTCTACTAATTCACAGGATACCTGGTACCACCAATTTCACGACTACCTTACAACCTCTGTTCTCCCACCTGACCTTTCTAGTAACGGCAAACGTGCTTTTCTTAAAAGTGTTTCTCGTTATGTTGTCATGGGGGGACTCCTCTATAAACGTGGCTTTGATGGCATCCTTCTTCGATGTCTAACCGGCGCGGAGGTCACCTATACCATCCAACAAATCCACGATGGGATTTGTGGTGGACATTTTAGTGGCCTTGCCGTGGCTAAACGAATCCTTCGCCTAGGTTATTATTGGCCTACTCTTAACAATGACTGCTACGAATATGTTAAGCATTGTGTTATGTGTCAACAACATGCCAACCTTCAACATACTCCTAGCCATCCGCTACAGGTCGCACGAGATCTTTGGCCTTTCTCACAATGGGGTTTAGACCTTATTGGTGAGATTCACCCGACCTCTTCACAACGTCACCGTTGGATAATCACAGCGACCGAATATTACACAAAATGGGTGGAGGCCATTCCACTCATTTCAATCAAAAAAGAAAAAATTGTCGAATTCGTTAACCATCACATTATCTGTCGTTTTGGTATTCCTCATCGCCTAATAATAGATAATGGTAAATCTTTTAAAAATAAGTTGTTACAAGACCTTTGTGACAAATTTGGTATCAAACTTAGTTTCTCATCGCCTTACTATCCACAGGCCAATGGTCAAGCTGAATCTTCTAATAAAACCCTAACCAAAATCCTCATGAAAGTTGTCAATGAGTCCGGAAGAAACTGGCATGATCACATTCCCTTTTCCCTTTGGGCTTATCGTACTAGCATTCGTACCTCCACTAATGCCACACCATTTTCTTTGGTATATGGTACTGAGGCTGTCTTTCCTCTCGAAGTACAAATACCCTCCCTCAGAATATCTCTTCAGGATATTCTCACCAACGATGATTTCCGCCAAGAGCGGTTAGCCCAATTAGAGCTTCTTGACGAGCGTCGTCTTACGGCTCTTGATCACCTTCAAATCTACCAAAAACGCATCAAGCGTGCTTATGATAAACGGCTTCATGAGCGTACTTTTAAGGTTGGCAATCTTGTCCTCAAAGAGAATCAACATGTAACCAAACTAGAAAAGAGTAAACGTGGAAAATTTGCTCCTAATTGGATTGGGCCTTACATTATCACTCACACTTATGGATCAGGCACTTATCATTTAGCTTCACTTAATGGTAAACCTGAGCCTGAACCCCTTAATGCCTTGCATCTTCGACCATTCTACTGTTGAAATTAGTGTTATATCACTGCTTATCTACCTTACGCTCATCCCTTGAGCTCATTTACCACCGCATACACTTTGTTTCTTACATCTCAAAATCCAATCAAGCTCACATGGTTTGATTATCACCTCCCCTTAAAAGATGCCTTCCCCTTCTTAGTCTAGTCCATGACTTCAAAGTATCAAAATGACACATTCTTAATTACACACTTATGGGATTTTCTTGAGTCAAACTTCTTACAAAAAAAAAAAAACTAGATGCTTCATGCCCAACGGAAATCTAGACCTCTAACTTATACAATAGACTACTCCCTTGAAGGACAACTATATGCCAAACTATTGCTCTTATTATATATAGACTGCTCCCCCGAAGGACAGCTATACATAAACACTTGCATCACATTATAAATAGATCGCTTTGCTCCTCGAAGGACAAATATACACAGCTAGCCTTTATTAGAAGCTTCTCGCATTGATCAGCTTCGTGAAGACCTCAAGAACAACAAACTACGTATCCCATGTAGACTTCCCGCATCGATCAGTCTATATCCAGAAAAATAAAAATAAAAGCAGTACTTCAAAGCACTTTTGAGTCATGGACTTGTCTATTTAGGTTTGGTTTTCTTTTGTCAGAATCATCATCTTATAATAAGTTCTCTGCACCCTCGCCCACATCAACCACCTCACCTCACCATTTGTCAAAAACAACAAAACTCAAGGGACGTGACGTATATCCGATATATTGTGATTATACCACTCTTTTCACCTATCGACTTCTCACCTATGCAAGGTACCTAGGGATTCACGCTCATCCTACATTAATATGTGGTTTGTTTAGCTCTTCTCAATTACGGGACACTCTTGCCTCTTTTGCTCGACTCTAGGATTGTGTGTTGACCTTAATCAGGACACGATTCCCTACTACTTGGGTATGCTAACATTCGCTTTACCTTACCAACACCAACAATATTACCCTACCAACACCAACAACATTACCCTACCAACATCAAATTTTTACTAACCAACAAAATTGCCTAACCACAACCAAATTTCCTGAATTCACCTCTCCCTGCTCCTAAGGGAGAACTACATCGGTCTGAGGCCCCTCCTTGCTTTGTGCAATGGGCTATGTAGGCAACACTTAGGATACATGGGTCTCCCAAGGTTAGCTCGACCATCCCCTACCATACCCTATCATTTGTTGTAAATATAAATTTTTTTGTGTATTTCTATTTGCCAACATTCCTCTTTATCATTTTTCAAAACAAACAAAAACAACATCCAAAACACAACCATTCTTATTATTATCATCACTCAAAAGAACATACATCTTTAGTTTTATTTTAGATGTTAACCAAATACATCTTCTCTATCATCGATTCGCAGGTTGGCATCCTTATTTATTCTAATATTCCTATAAAATCCACTTAGACTCTTTCACCTCCTCCCGAATCGGTGGTGATCGTGATCGCCGATGCCTCTCACCGGCCTCTCCATCCTCAAAGGTGCCACTGCCATTGGTTCCTCCCATTGATCCGCCAACATCTCCTGTAACATACGAATACGTCCTCTCGCGTGGAGGAATCTTTCCTCCAGTCTCTCCACTCATAACTATGAAGCCTCTAACATTCCCATTGTCTCATTCACCTGTGTTTGAAGCTGGCGAGCCAAATTCTGCAGACGATCTCTCTCTGCTGTAATCACAACTATGTCAGGGCACTCACGTGCACCTCACAGCTCTTCTACCCACCATACTCTATAGGCCTCCGTCGTTCCCGCATCCATAACCCTACGATCGGCTACTATCTCTTTTGTCCCTTCTAGAGGTGTCGGCCAGGGAGGTGAGAATGCTTTGCCTCAATCTCAATCCTCATGTATGGTCTATATGTCATAGGAATATCCTGACGAACCCAAATTGTCGCCGCACGCGATCTAGAGGAATCCTCTCGTACTCACCCGGCCTATGCCCTGCGATCCACCTCAATCACTCTACACCCCTCAACTCCTCAGCTATGTGCTCTGTCACCATATAGTTCCCGTACGGCCTCCAACAAATATCTGCAACTGTCACCATCTCCCATACCTGTCTATAATACTCAATGTCATGTATCACGGCACGGATCTCGCTTGCTCTGTCTCGGACCCATCGTCTGAATCCCAACCTTTGCACTCCTGTCTCTCCCGACTCAATGGGTCGGCCTATTGGACGCACACAACCAATATGCTCATAGGCCCAACAATGTAATAAGTACGAACAATCCAGTGTCGTCCTGTGTTTTCACTTGCATGCCCATAAACCCCTATATAACTCTGCCAGATATGCGGGTGCCCATGCGAATGTCACGCTCATTTCTATCATTTCCCAAATAACACTCATCAATGCTTTGGGAAATCTTCCACCTTCCGCCCTCGATAATGCATAATACCCCACCGCTATCATTAATAGCACGGCCAACCTTGTTTCCTCAGGGTGTGTTGCATACATTGTACCATACGTAAATGATAAACCTCGCTGTGTCAAATCTCATGCAGCTGACCCAAATACTACTGTTATCGCTGCCGACCCCACGCTGGGCAACGCCTGATACACTGTTTTTCCTATCATTGGGAGTCTCAAAATACGGAACACATCTTCCAAAGTCACTGTCATCTCCCCTGTTGGTAGATAGAAGGTATTCTTTTCTGGATTCCATCTCTCAATCAACGCCTGCAACATAGCATGGTTACGTGCGATTCTTGAATAATAGCGGATTCCACTTAACCCCAACCGATTTATCAATGCCCATTCAGCTGGTGTTACATCCGCTCGGATTCGTGACAACAACGCTGGCACAGTATCATTCATCCTTAACCTTGCTTCTGCCTGCATACATCAAAACGACACATAATTATTCAAAAGAACAAATCTCTACGGGTTTTTTCTCAAAATCTGGAAACCCTTACAGTAACCGATAGCGGTTATGCATAACCGATACCGGTTGGCTAACCGATACCGGTTACTTATAAACGATACCGGTCACTGTCAAAATATACCTACCCTGCTTCAAACATACACCTTCGATATTTATGAAGCCCGTTTACTCCTATTTCTACCTAAAAACATACAGGCCCACCCTGTTTACCTGCCCCGTAGCACTCATACCATCCCCAACCCTTGCTATCATGTTTTCTTTCTCATATCTAACCACTTACACTTCTCTCATCCTATTCAGAAAACATGCAAAAATCAAATTACAACCAAACCGTTTACCTCTTGGGTTGCAGCAGCTTGAGGTGGCACTCGTCTTCCCTCTCGTCCCTGCCTGCTGGATGCTTCTCCTTGTTCTGCCATGATCACCACCCTTTTCAAATTTGCCTTTCTGCCTTCTGAATCTCAGATCACATTCACTTTCCCTGTCTCTTTTCTCCTTCTCACTCAAATCTCTCATGCAATTCCCTGTCTCAGTCATCAAAAAGTGTCACGTTTGCGTATTTAACTTCTTGCATGGCTCTAAAAATAAGAACTTAAGTTGCCAACCCAGCAATTCTATTTTTAGGAAAACAATTCTTGCATAACCGATATCGGTTACTTAACCGATACCGGTCATATATCTACCGACATCGGTTACATAACCGATATCGGTCAAGTTACCACTTGTTGCTTAAACCTAAGTCGTCTCTTCATTTTTGGAAATTTTTGTGGCGCCCGTCCCTTTTTCCTGCATGAACAACACCATTATCCATATTTTTCATTAAATCCACATCTCATTACAATTTCATTAACATCATTTCTCTATATTACAAAACAAACAAGCCATCAATAACCAATATCAAAAACCATTACTCTATACACCATTTGGATCCAAATCAACAGCTACAACCATTTAATATTCACACACCAGCGACCAAACATACAAAATTTCATAATATAACATGTCAATTAAACTCATCATTTATATCTATATATACATCCCATCAACAAAAGACATCAACATCATTCATATATAACACCATGTCAATCAAACTCATCATATATCACATATCACAAACCATCGACAAAACACTTAACACATTTTTACACACAACACGTGGGTCAAATCGTCATATCTATATATATACAAAGTTTCAAATATATAATGTGCCTCCCAGACGGGCCTCTCGTAATCTCATAATATAACAAAGCCGCACGCAGGACCACAATAATCACAATAATCTCGACTCGGCTCGCAGGCGGTCTCTCCTATCAAAACATACTCGGCTCGCAGCCGTATCAGTATCGGCTCGCAGCCGGATATACAATAAATAAATGAATGAATAAATGAATAAATAGGCACGCAGGCCTCTATCAACACAACCGGTTCGCAGACCGGTGCCCATGTCCAATATACAAAATGTGCAGGGACCCCTCAGCTCTCTCCACCTCCTCTCGCCTGCTCCGCCACCGGTCCCTATCCTACCTCTCGCCTCCTACCTGTGACGGACCCACTAGCTGTGGCTACACCTCCCTGAGACCTCTGGCTCCGAGAGGTCTCTGCTCTATGTGCCGCATAGGGCTGATAATCAGCCCCGGTACCATCAAGAATATCCTGATAGTATCGGGCCTCCGCTCTAGCCTCCATGTAACGCTCTCGAGCCATCATAGGTATTGGGCCTGGTCCCTGACACCTACTACCAAAGGCCCCCCATGTGCTGTCTTTGGTGCGGGTGGTGCTGTGGGTGGTGGTACTGTACTATGCTTGGCTTTGGGGTATGGCTATGTGTCACTTGGTGGTGGTGCCTATGTGCTCGTACTGCGATCTGGGCTACCGCCCCTTTAAAACACCTATTCGTGCTGCTGTGCAGAAGTTAAGTTGCCTCGTAATAACTATACTGCCTCGAGCTGATCTCGCTCTGCTGTCACCGCTGCCAAGTCTGGCTGTGCAGGCTGTGCTATCCTCGCTGCTCTCTGACCAGCCCACCAAACCATATATGCTCCCGTATAACCAGCATCATCTACAGTGTCATCTGCTGGCCTCTCAGCAACCCAATCTGGGTCCAAGGGCTGTGGTGCAGGTAGTGGAGCCTCTACATCATCCCTCCGGTACTGAGGGAAGGGAGGTGGCTCGTCCTGTCGCAGCCCCATCTGCCTACGTACCCTCTCTAGGGGTATCCTCTCATACTCTCCCGGCCTCCGTCCTGCTATCCAGAAAGTGTACTGGATCAAGCGCAACTGTAATCGGGCTCCTCTGCATGGGTGATGACCTCTGTAAGGTCTCCATATGATATCTGCCGCTGTCAGGCCCTCTAATAAATGCCTGTAATAAGTAACGTCTCGCCCTGCAAGCACTGCTCGTGACTGACCCACGACCCCCAACCACCTCTGAAAGTTGTATCTATATATGACCTGTGGCCCTGGCTGCTGGGGCAGCCCTACTGGTCTAAGGCATATGATGTGCTCATATGCCCAACAATGCAGCAAAAACGTCGAACAAATCCCGAATCGCCTCATCCGGCGATAGCCCCACAGCTCTCGATACAACTGTACCAGGTATACTGGTGCCCAAGCATAACAGGTGTGCTCCTCCACCATCTCGTGTAGAACCCCCATCAGCGCCCATGGAAAGCGGCCTCCCTCTGAGTCCGGGAGGGCAAAGCAGGTGATCCCGATCATCATCAACACGGCAAGCCGTGTCTCATGGCGATGCGCACGGTACATATCCCCATACCCGATGCTCGCGCTGTGATACGTCAATAGCGCGGCTGCATCCCCGAAAACCTGTAGGATGCTGTCCATGGCAGTCTCTGCGTCCACCTGAAAGACTGCCTCTCCCTCAATCGGCAGTCGAAGGATACGATACACATCCTCCAATGTGATAGTCATCTCCCCAGTCGGGAGATGGAACACATTGGTCGCCGGATCCCATCTCTCGATGAGGGCGACCATCAAACTATGATCCCTATCGATCGCTCTGTACCGCTGGACTCCGCCGAGTCCCACCTCGCGCATGATACCCCAGTGTGCTGCGGATACGTGTGGCCGCATCCGTACCAACAGCGGGGGCATCCTATCCCGCATCGTCAGCTGCTGACGTGCCTACAAAACCAACCCACAGTATTAGCCCTACTCTTTATCACAACATCTACTTATACCCTCTATACCCCTTTTTTATCCCCCCGACCACAACCCGACTCCATACCACACGTCTACGCCCATCTATCTTCCCCTAAAAACTTCTACGCTATTCCCCCTCCCTCTTCACACCCAAACAAACAACCCACACCATACTCAAATACCCTACACCATGCCCAAATACCCAAACCACATCCAAAAACTCAAAAACAAAATCACAACCCACACCAACAAATTGACATAAACCTAAGTCAGGACCGCACCTATACTGAAACACCCAAACAATACCACAACACCCCCACCCCAACCCAAACCATACCCAAATCACTACCAAAAACTCAAAAACAACAACATAACCTAAACCAACAAAAATAGCTAAAAATCACTAAGGACCGGTAGCGGTCACCCATAACCGACCGCGGTCCCCTTCCCACCGACGCCGGTCCACGACCGACCGACGCCGGTCCAACACAAAACACCCTGCCCCTGGAATTTTGCGACCGATGCCGGTCACTTAGCGTGACATCGACATCAGCCAGAAACTTCCTGAGTCGAACCCGCATGGCCCCCACCTACATTTTTTCCTTTTTTTCCCAATTTACCCACCCAAATACCCTAAAAACCTACCCACCCAGCCGCCTTGGCTTATTTCACCTATCTACCCTCTCTCTTTTTCAAATCATTTCCATTTTCTAATTATTTCCTAAAAAATGTACATTCCTACCCAAACCCCAAATATAGCATAATGCAATAAAATACACACAATGAGGGGTTTCGAACCTACCCGTACGACGACACGTCGTCGTGGAGGGATGGGTGTTGGTGGTCCAGTGGTCCAACCCCCTCCTGCTCCTCTTGATTGTGCCATGGCTCCAAATGTCCTCTTCTGGTCCTCCACCAATCAACTGCTGCCTCCTCCTCACTCGGGCCCACTAACAACTAACTCCTCCAGTCAAATAGTGCCACCTCACGCAACCAATGCTCCAATCTTCACTCTCCACGTCAGACAACTCAAATTGGTTTCCAAATTGCAAAAGTGACAATGACAGGCCGTATTTTTCTTTTTATAGGTTTTTCGCCCATAACCGATATCGGTTTTATTGTGCCCTAAGAAACCGGTATCGGTCCCCTAACCGATATCGGTCATAGATAATCGACATCGGTTTTATCTCACCTCTACCCCAATTTCGGCCCTTCTTTACTAATAGCCCTTTCTACCAACATCGCCTATATCCACCTTCGTTGACAACCCCTTGTTAACTTCATTGGCCTGACCCAAGGCCACAACCAACCTATTCGGCCCGACCCAAGGCCGCGACCAATCTATTTGGCCCGACCCAAGGCCGCAACCACACCATTTGGCCCGACCCAAGGCCGCCCAACCATTTGGCCCGACCCAAGGCCACAACCCAACCATTTGGCCCGACCCAAGGCCACAACCCAACCATTTGGCCCGACCCAAGGCCACAACCAACCTATTTGGCCCGACCCAAGGCCGCAACCCAACCATTTGGCCCGACCCAAGGCCGCAACCACACCATTTGGCCCGACCCAAGGCCGCAACCAACCTATTTGGCCCGACCCAAGGCCGCAACCCAACCATTTGGCCCGACCCAAGGCCGCAACCACACCATTTGGCCCGACCCAAGGCCGCAACCCAACAACTTGGCCCGACCCAAGGCCTCACCCCAACCATTTGGCCCGACCCACGGCCGCAACCCAACAACTTGGCCCGACCCATGGCCCTCACTCATCAATTAGCCCGACCCAAGGCCGTACCACTTAACTACTTCACCCAACATCAACAACATACACTTTTATCCACCCAGTAGCCTTTTGTTCAATCCAGCGCACCTGTTCATGTTTTAGCATGATTAGGGTCCTTGACTTGATCTGTCGACCAACTTTTCCTAAGACCTAGACCGTGACGTTTATCTCAACCAAACCAACCATTTGGTACTGCCGAACATGCCTAAACGTTCCTGTACCTTACCTGTTATATACCCTGGAGCTACTTCCTATGCCTTGGATACCAGGATTATATCACCCTTGTTTGGATAAACTATCAACCTTTGCCTATGCATTGCTTGGTTTGCTCGTCAAATCATGTACCCTAGTCGCACTATTGCATTTCAACGTGCGTCTGCTTCTTTGGACCTACCCCACCATCTCACCCTCATCTCAACACCATTTACCCTTTATCAACCCTATCCCTGATTTCACGCTACCTCAATCTGTGATAGATTTGAGGGGGATTACCTATACCCTTAACAGGAGTAACCACTTCTTATTATTGTCCGTGCAGCTTTACAAAACAAACTACATGACAATAAGGGGCTAATGTAGACACCAAATTTGTGTCTTACGACCCCTTGTGACCCGCATCGCATTTCACAACCTAACCTCACCACCTAAACCTTACACAATTATTTATTAATTACCTTATAATTAATAAATCCACATCACCATACCTGCCACCTCATGTCGCCACCTCATCATGACCTAGTCTTAACCCTAAACTAACCTAATTAAGACCTATAACTTGGTCCAATTCCACACCTATGACTAATTACTCCTCATCCGCACCTAAAACCAACTTCATAATGACTTGACCAAGCCCGCTACCAATCCCTCGGAAGAAAAGGAGGGAAAGCTGGCTATTTTACCAAAAATAGCCCGCTTTGACCGGACCGGTACCGGTTCCTACTCGACCGCCGTCGGTTGCATAACCGCCATCGGTTCCCCGTAAATGACCACTTCCAACCAAAAACAAAGGATGGGATTTTCATTTGATTGGGAGAAGGAGAAATCATTGTGAGAATCCAGATTTTGCTTGGCCGAGCAGAGACAAGTGAAGAAACAAGAAGAGATTGCAGAGAAGGACATCAAGCCCAAGACTGCAACTGAATAACCAGAGCCCAGTAACACTCATCCGAGCATCAGAAAAGAAAACTGCATCCAACTTGGGTCCTGTCTTCATCATCACAGTCCTGAAACTTGCATCTCGCATCGGGGCAAAGTAAGTAGTATGTTATATGTTTCTAAGCACCATTGTCTTGAGCTTTGTTGATTAATAGTAATCATAAGTTTATTCCTAGATCTACTACCAGCCACTACTGCACTTAACCTTCACCCACACACCCTGATATTGCCCAGAAGGCCATTTTACCACACTCTGAGTCTTCCCTATCCTCCCATCATTCCCCTCAGCCATCCACCAATCCTAATAACCCCACAATCACCTTATGAACCAACTTTTATCCAAAAGCACTTAGATTGCTGCCCCTACCGGTATCGTTTATCCTCTACCGCATCGGTTATTTAACATGCAGTCGGTTACCCGGTGACCGCCGCCGGTCACATCGTGACTTATACCCCAAAACCATTTTGCTCACCTAATAGCCACCTAACAACCCCAAATCCAAATGGTTTATCCCTATAACTTAACTCGAACGTATCAACGACCATCAAGAATCGAACAAACAACGTGATGCTTTATTATTGATAGTTTAGTTTCTATTGCTTTAAACTAGATACCTAAATCATGATTTTGCAATAGCTTTCTATATTATCATTTGTGTTGAATCATATTAAAAGGGGAACCACCACCTTCGAAAGGAAGTTTTTATATTTCCTGGGCCTAAGGCGAGATCCCCATTTGTTGTCTAATTAAAATCTTGTGGTCTTATATTCTTACTTGAAGGTAGTCCTTCCAAGACAAAAAGGATTTCTTCGCAATCGATCTGATCTTTCTCTACGGTGCGCGCACACCATCTCAACATTCAACGGTATTCCTCCTAGCCCTAACCCTTATCTCTTTCTCAAAGGAATGATAGGATAGAAGCAAGTCAATTTTGTAGAGCCGAAACATTCCGTGTGAAAATTCATCTAATAACTCAAGTTGTACTAAAAATCCTAGAGAAAGTCATCGTGCGTTGAGCATGTCTTGTAGTGAGATGTGGAGAGATGGAATTTAGACTTTGAGAGGCAAGACAGCCTCGGTACCATAGACCAGAAAAAAGGTTTGGTAGTAGTTGAAGTGTGAATACTAGTGTGATAAGCCCACAAGGTGAAAGGAATGTGTGAATGTCAATCCTTACTAGTATCGTCAACTAATTTCATAAGAATTTTGTTTAAGGTTTTATTGGTTGATTTTGCTTGGCCATTGGTTTGCGGGTAATAAGGTGATGAGAAACTAAGTTGGATGCCAAAATCATTACATAGCTTACATAGGGTTTTGTTTTTGAATTGTTTTCCATTATCAATGATGAGTTGGTCACGAACACCAAAGCGACAAATGATGTGATGGTTAATGAATTCACATATTTTCTCGGCTTTTGTAGAAATGGAGGGAATGGATTCTACCCATTTAGTATAATATTCAGTAGTAGTTATAATCCATTGGTGGCATTGTGAAGAATGGGGATTGATCTCGTCGATAAGATCGAAGCACCATTTAGAGGGTTGATTCCTAAAAAGAGGTGTGTCTACTAGTTAGTCAATGATATTCGGCCCTTGATGGACTTTTGATGAATAAATTTGAGGTCAAGGTTGGTAATAAGCATAAGCCATGTGTGGCACGTTGATGTTGATAGGGTTTTGCATACACGGTGTAGGGGGTCGGTATTGGTAACAAAGAAGGTTTTGTGGTTAAGTAGGTAATGGAAGAGTTTGGTGGCAATGAAAAAACTAAGGATAAGAAGATTTTTTTGGCATGGGTGTATCTATTTTCGTAGTCTAGAAGGGTATGGCTTATGTAATAAACCACTTTCTCTCTGTGTTGCTCATCGTGGTGAGTGAGCATGGCACCTAAAGAATGGTCAGTGGCTGAAATATATAGGTAAAAGGGTTGATCATCCTTCAGAGGAATGAGCACTAGTGGTTAAATAAGGTATTTTTAAGGCTTCAAAGGCTTTATGGCATTCATCATCCCATTTGAATGAAATGTCCTTCTTGAGAAGATGATGAAATGGTTGTGATGGTCATAAATCTACAAGATGAAATGACAAATGGATTGTAACTTACCTTGTAGGATTCAAAATTGATGAAGATTAGTAGGCAGAGGCATTTCTAGAATAGGCTTTACTTTAACAGATCAACTTCTATGTCATTCAAAGAAATGACGAAACCAAGGATTTTTCCTAAAAGTACTCCAAAGCTACACTTCTTTGGTTGAAGATGAACACAATGCTTGATGATGTTGTCAAAGATGACCTTAAGGATGGTCAGGTGTTCAGATCGATGTTTGGATTTGGCAAGAATATTATCTATGCAATCTTTCAATATGTGATGCATGATGTAAGGGAATATGTAAGGCATGTCTCATTGGTATGTAATGTCGCCATTTTTAAGGCCAAAGGGCATGACTCGTTAGTAGAAGGTCCCCAAAGGGTGATGAAGGAATTCTTTTGATCCTCTGAGCAAGTAATATTTGATTGTAACATGAGAAACCATCCATGAGTGACATAATTTCATGGCGAGAGGTGAGATCAACTAGTTGGTCAATGCCTGGTAGGGGAAAATCATCTTTGGGACAAGCTAGGTTGAGGTCACGAAGTCTGTGCAAATGTGAAGTCCCCCTGTCGCCTTTGTGACAGAAATGATGTTAGAAATTCATTGAGGATAATCAATGGGTAGGATGAAGGAAACGAGAGAAGAAGGCGTTGAAGCTCTTCTTTGACTAGAAGAGCAATACGAGGATGCATTTTCCGCATCTTTTGTTTGATGGGTTTGGCATCAGGAATGGTTATGATATTGTGGACCACAATTTTTGGGTCAATACCAGGGCATATCGGCATAGGACCAGGTAAAATCATTGCTATGGTCCCGAAGGAAAGAGGCAAAATCTTCCTACTCAGTAGCATCTAAAGATTGGCCTATCTTTAGAATGTGCGGGTCGTCCTGAGTGTTAATGTTGATTTCAATGGTCAATTCATTCAACATGGTTTGCATCTTAGAAGGTAACGATTGGTGAATATAAGAGTCTTCCACACCAAGGTAGGTGAGGATGGACTCATCATCCTAACATTGAACAACATTAATAGAAGGTGTATTGTCATTGATCATGTCAGGATACATGAATGGGAGAGAAGAGGGATCCTCACCATTGCGTTGATAGGTTAGAGGTCCCAAGGAAATCATGTTTATGAAAAAAAAAGGTTAGGAGGAATAGATTTAGGATCTATGGACTCCATGGGTGAATGAGGTGGAGAAGGTTTGTCTTCCTTAATGAGGTTGACATGAGCCTTCTTGGGAGGTGGTGCATCAAATCCAATGCCACTATGGTCATTGTGTTTATGGGTGGTACTAGGAGATGACAGTATGGCGGCCATGTTCATAAAAACCAAAGCCAAAGCCTTTCCATGCACAATGGTGAAGGAAAGTGTGAGCGACGATTAGTAAGGGAGTGTAAGTCAGATGAAAATGGTCATGTTTAGGATGGAGGTTCAGGTGAATAAGTGGTAATATCAAGTCCCCCATACATTATATTAGTGCAAAGGTGGGGAGGACCATAAGGAAAAACCTCTCCTACATGGTAGTCATAACTAGGGTGCTGATGCAAGTTCCCATACTCTTGCAGAGTGAGGAATGTGTCAATATTGTATAGGTGGTACTCCCCCAAAGTGAGGCATTGAAAAAAACCTTCTAAGGGATTAGTAGTCAATATGTGGGTAGTGGGGATAGATGACTCGCTAGATGATTGGGAAGTAGGTGAGTCAGCTGTAGAGGTTGCGGTGGCAGTAGGAATAGTAAGGTTAGATGTGGGAGAGGTGGTGATAGACTTGGTGGATGGGCTTGTGGGTGAAGGTGAAGTGGGGGTAGTGATAGATGCCTTGACTAGTACAAGTACATCATTGGGTCGGTACAACATGTTACAGGTCTTGAATGGTGACGGGTTGGTGGGGATGGTGTAATTATGTCCTTCATGCTCGAATTTTACATAATGGTGTAAATTTGAAGGGACACAACCCATGACGCAAATCCAGGGTCTTCTGAGCAAGAGGTTATATTAAAACTCCCCCTCTAAGACATAGAATAGTTTCATGACAATGTGAGGGACTACGTGAATATGAATGATAATAGTGCTAAGGGTGGTGGTGATGGTGTCATTAAAGGAGTGTAGCATAACTAGGTTATTATGCATATAGTTAGAAGGAATAAGAATTTTATTATATGCATGGGAGGAGATGGTGTTAATACTAGCATCAACATCGATCATGAAGCATCGTACATTCATGTAATTGATATAGACAGAAATGATTTGGGTGGGATTAGGGTCATCAGACTAGAGAGGTATAATCTCCTTTTCAGAAGCCGAGTGCGGCAATGTGAGGAGGGGTCGTGGGGGTAGAAGGAGGAGATGATTTTTGTAGAGAGGCCATATTATAATGGGTGATAATAGAGGCCATTGGTGTGGGGTCATTGGGTATAACTTCAATGGATTGTAAAACCTCAATAAGGGCTTGTCTGTGGGATTCAAAAGTTTGGACGAGATCATACAAAGACATCTTTAGAGGAGACTGATGTAATTTTTATCATTACATGATGGGTGACCCCATTAGAGATAGGGTATGTAGGTCCATGGATGGTGATTTTAGGAGTGGGTGTAGATGGTATATTGGGTATAGGGTTGGTTGATGGGATAGTTTATTTTTCTTTTCCTTTGTCTTTCTGAGCGCAGTAGCAATGTGAACCATGTTAATCTAAGGGGAGGTGGATGGAGAGGGTGTGTCATGAAAGGTATAATGGTATGAGGGAAAAAATCCTAGTGGTGGATAAGAGCCTTGTGAAATGAGTAGGGTGCATTGACATTTGGGTGGTGGTTTGGCCAACTCTCTTATACGAGACCATGTTGATCTCAAATTTTGGAGGTGGGAAAAATGGTTGTGGGGGTGGAGATATTGGTTGCGAAACATGTAAAAGAATGATGATGTATGGTGACAAGTGATGGTGGAGCATGGTCCTCATCAAGTAGGTTATCATCATCAAAATTTTGTTCAGGAGGACAAAGTTTAATAAGAACGGTCATCAGAGCCTTACAATTTTCAACAAAATGTCCTGACATGTGATGATAGGCACAAATCTTGGTTTCATCAAACCCTTTTTGTTTGGGTGTGAGAGGATCATAAGGTCGAAGTGGTGGTAATGTGATGACATAAGTCTCCAATATATTGGTTAAAATGTTGGCATATGACCCTGCTAACAGATCATAATGGGAGGTGAGTGTGGGTTTGGGTATAGGTGTGGTTGATTGTGAAGGAAGAGGCTTTATAGGAGGGGGAATGGGTTGGTCTACTAGTTTGGTATGTGGAGTGGTCTTAGGTCTTGCTGGCATCTGTTGGGTAAAGGTGGGGTAGAAGAGCTAGCGATGGAAGGTTTGGTTGTTTGACTACCTTAGTGGAGGGTAGTGGATTCTTAGCTTTGAGTTGCACCTTCTTGGGTAAAGGTGACACAAGAGTATGGGATGAAGAAGGGAAAACAAATGGTGGAAGATGATGGGTTACCCATGGGGGCAACTGAGTTGTAGTGGAGGTGGTTGGTAGAGGTGGGATAGGTGGCATTGGTTGGAGTTGTATAGGCAAGGTTGGGGTTATAGTAACTGGTGGAGGTATAGGTGGCAAGAATTACACGAGTGAGGGTGAGGGAGTTTGGTTTTTGGGTGAATGAGGTGTAACAAAGGCTCATGATGTAGTAGCAGGTTATTTAGCTTTTGATTGGCCTTGGGCATGAGATTATTTGGTCAAGGTTGATGGATGAGGTCCTAGGATGGACGGAAGGGGGAGGGTGACAATGGTGTAGTAGGCGAGACCGGTGTACATGGCCTAGAGGGTTGGGTTTTCCTTTTAGGCGGGAGGATAATGTTGTTGCAGACTTTAGAAGATGTAGCTAAGTTCAATCTGACATGTGGGTAAGGCTTGATGTTAGCATAACACCCAAAGTAGTTATGGGTCTAGATACTGGTGGGGAGATAAGTGTGGGTAGGTTTTTAGGTTTGGGAATAGTTTTAGAGATGGGTAGAATTTTAGATGGAAATAGGAATGATGAAGAGGAAGTCATTTCAATTGGCATGGTTAGTGTAGTTTTGGTTGCCGAAAATACCTTTGGGTAGATCATGGAAGTATCTTCAAGAAACATTTGCATTTGGGTCAAAACGGGGAGCCGAAGACATCCCCAGAGCATGGAATGATCAACGTAATCCAAACGATCAACCAACCATGAAAACGAGACTACTGAAGAAGAGGATGGAATGGGTTGGGTGGCAATCCCTATAAAATATGTCTATGAGACAGGGAATTGGTTGGCCTCGGTTTATAGGTAAGAGAGCTAAGATCATGTCAATAGGGTCTTGGGATGCTAGGGAAGAACTATCCCCGATAGGTAGTGACATGTCTGAAGAATATCCCATGGGTAGGAGAGATAATAGTTTGGGTGAGGTAGACTTCTCTCTCTGTGGAGGAGAAAGTGATGATGATTCTCTTATGGATGGGAGAATAACAAGTGTTGATGGTTCATAAGGTTGGGAAGTGAACGATGACATGACATTGGTAGAAAGTGTGGGTTCCTTCATGGGAGCAAGGGGAGATGAGATGGAATCCTCTGTGGGTGGAGGAGTAGAAGACGTATGTACCTCTTTGGGTGGAGGAGATCGTGCCAAGATTTCCTCAATAGATGAATTAGGTAGGTTTTGAGGAACATTTGGCGTGATATCAAAAACTACATGAACCTCACAGATGTTGTTGTCGCTAGATGAAGGTTAACTATTTTTAGTATATGATGGTTTATGATTAGGGAATGGGTTTTTGAAGATGTGTAAATTCTAATTTGTTTCCACATTCGGTTTGTCTATGATAAGGTCTCCATTGTCTATCATCTCTTGAACAATTTTTTAAAATTTATCTAGTTACCATCACTATTTGATTTAATGTGATGATAATTATAGTATTCGTGCTCTTTATACCATGTGGGCATAGGAAGAGCAGGATAAAAACTTGTATGATGTTTTATGGGAGCAAGTGTAATAGCTCCAGCTTTAAGAATTTTTTCCAAGACCAAAGAATAGGGCTCTCTCGATCAAAGTTGTACTTGATGCTCTGCTGGAGCTAAAAACATGGACAAGAGAAATATTGGAAGAAGGTTGAGCCTAATTAGAAGGATGAGGTGGACCCACCTTAAGGAATACCACGTTGGTAGATCCTTTGGGCTTTGAATAGTTATTTTGGGGTTTTGAAGATGAAGAATAATCACTTGATTTGAATGGGGTGTTCTTGTTCCGTAATTGGATTTTCTTTTCTTCAATGGCATGAATTTCTAGTTTTCGAGCCATGGTGAATGCTTCATCAAAGGTTTGGAAGGTTTGAACTTGTAGAGTTGGTGAGATGTATCTAGCACAAGCTCTAGTGAACAACTTGATAAGTTCAATCTGAGGTAGTTGAAACATCAATTGGTTAATGAGCCTCTGTCAGTGGGCAACGAAATCTATGATATATTCGTCTTCGTACAGCTGAGTTAAATAGAGATCGGTCATGGTGACTTTCTTGGTAACATTGATTGAAAAATGATCAAGGAAAGATTGGGCTACTTGATTAAAGGAATAGATAGAATGTCGAGGTAGTCCATTATACCAATCTAATGTTGGTCATGTCAAGGACATTGGGAAAGTTCATAGGAGTAAAGCGTCATCATGGGAAATTAGGTAACACCCATGTTTGAATGACCATAAGTGTTTTTGTGGGTCTTCTTTACTATTGAAGTGATTGAATTTAGGCATTTCCCAATGCACTAGGTAAGGATGAATGGGAATAGATGGATGGATAGGCTCATTATAGATTTCATCATATGTTAAATAATTACGGGAGCTAGAAACAAATGCTTCTAAGGTTTGCATCTTCTCCATCATCATTTTAATGAGGTCGTTAGTAGGTTGGGATGAATGGGTTCCCCTACAAAAAAAGGGGGTTGATGTTGAATGTATGAGGCATGTGGTATGTTGGTGTATGGTGGCACTTGAGTATGAGAACTGCGTAGGAGGAATAGATGTGGGTGGCACATAGCCAGTGTAAGTGATAGATGATATTGGGGGTTGTTTGTAATATGTGTAAGCGGGTGGGGTAGTCATAACAACTCTAGTGATAATCGGGGGTAAGGATTACGGGATAGAGAGGATGAAGTTTTGGAAAGGGGTGTAAGTTTCCAACACCGAAGGTTGTTACGATGCAATGGTTATATGTGGAATGGCGGGTGCGAGATGAAACTATATTCATAGCAACTATTAGAGGAACAATTGATGTCATGGATGTAATCGATGACGTAGATGTTGTAGTTATAGCAACTGTGTGATTTAGCTGAGACATCATAGGTGATAAAGTGGATGTACCGAATCGGTGTTAGCTGACACGAAGTGGGGGATAGAGGAGGGATAGATACAAGCATGTTGTATATTAATTTTCTCAAGGAATCCTGGGTGGAAGAATGAGAAAGGTAGTACTGGAGGGAAACAGGGTTCTAGTCGAGGAGTTTCACAAACTCCTCATCACCGGTAGCGATGGGGATAAGTTGAGTTGGATCCATAGGTGAAAAAATAAGTAGTGGTGATGAACTAGGTGGGAGTGGTTGACGGCTAGTGTGAAAAATGAGGGAATTAGTTTGGTTGCGAGTCAACACCATGTGAATCAATGTAAATCAGGTGAACTATACTCTGTAATTGATATAGAGACAACAAAGATAGGACAAGATAAATTTCAAGAGGAAAATGGATAAATATTTTGATAAAAATCAAGATAGGGTGACCGAGGCCGGTTGTAAGAACAAATGTCGGTTTAGGTGTGACTGGTGCTAGTCACAAGATGACCAATGATGGTTACTGTGAAGAATAACAATTTCAACAAAAAAGTAAAAATTGGTGATTGTTAGATAGGAGACTGTATTGGAGGACTATGATCAGAATACAGAGAGTATAGTGACACACAGAAACCTTTAGACAAAAATAAGGTGAGATGAGTGTTCTCTGGATAAACTAATCCAATAAAACAAGGAACCGACACCGGTTTGGTAAATCGATGCCGGTCAAATGTAAATCAACGATGGTCTTGGGACCGATGCCGGTTACTGTGAAATCTAAAGAATGAAGAAAAATGAGGTGTTGTGAATTTATATTGTATGAAGAATCAACCTAGAAGCCTAGGTATGATAGGATGATGCCCTGACACACTCAGAGAAAGTCAGAATACTCCAACTATGATGGTAGAGTGTGAAAGGAAAAAGAAAGATGAAGAAAATGTATCCTCTCACCTCAAAATGCAAGTCAAGCACAAATCTATGAAAACACACAGTCCTAAAAGTGAATTTTATATTTGTTGTAGCTTATGCTATTTATGACTGACACGTGAATTCATAATAGAGTTTTTGGTTGGGAAGGCATCCTATAAAAAAGGAAATCTAGAGGGTGAGGTTTCAAGTTATGTTATGGTGGGGGTGGTCCTTCCTCTGATGGGGTACTAGATAGAGATAACCAGTTGGGATTACTTATCAATCCTCTGATTGTGTGATCATTGATAGGCATTCCCAGGTAAGATGTCATTTAAGAAGGTGTGTATATTCAAATTTTTGTGTAGTTTGGAAAGAGAAAGAGAGAGAAGTAAGTGCTTTCTATGGTTCAATTGTGTCAACCATCAGTTGGGCATGACTTCTAGCGTATAGGTTGCCCTCATTTTTAATGTGAGCTATAATGCACAAAATCAGAATGCAATGTAAGTGTTTTAATACCCAAATCAAAATATGATATTCGATTTAGCTAATGATGAACAGGAAGAGGGATGTTTTTAAGTAATGCAATGCCAGAAAGAAGAAGTGGTTCATTTTAAGCCCCAAATGACAAATGTCGTTTAGACAATTAAAAGAAAGGAATATTACCAGGGAGAATATTAAATGTGTAATTTTTGAAATGAAAGAAACACACAAAATTATTTCCCTATATGAAGAAAATGCAACGAAGCCAAGAGAGGGTCCCACCGGGCGTGCCAAAAAATTTCATCATTTTCTATACGTTTTGAATGTGATGAAACAGATGAGGGTGTGGCCCAAGGAGGAATACATGTTGTGATGGTTGGTTTGAAGGTTTTACATGCATTCGACTTATCGATCCAATGTTGATCGTGTGAGAGATTCCTTTTGGCTAGGAGGAACTACTAATGTTGCGGTTCTAATGGTTGGGAGGTGGTGATGATCGATTGGTGGGATGGAGCTTGGTGCCATGATGGTGCTTCCCGAATGCTACTATGAGAGTGATACCTCTAGATTTGTCTTGATGTTGGCTATGGCTACTTGGATGTGTGAAAGAGATCTAGTTCTTGCTTGCATGTAGATCTCCTTTTTCTCCAAAATTTGAGAATGTGGCCAACCTCCCAAACAAGGTTACCAAAATGGTTATATGGTAACCAATGATGGTTCTTGGTTGACCGGCATCGGTTTCGGGATGACCGATGTTGGTTAAGGTGGGATTCCCTAGGTTTACTAAAAATGACATATCTTGCAATCATTTGGGCCAGGTCTATCCATTTTTATGGATCAAAACGGATGTTATCTTTTAATGAGTGGGAATGTGGTTAGAGGAATAATAGGCATTGATTTTTAGGGTTGAACTAAGTCTTAGTTAGTTATGGTGAGTAGATAGATACTAAAAATAGGTTTATAATGAGGTGTCTAGGTGAGGTGGTGGGGTGAGGTGTCTAGGTGAGGTGGAAATTGGTTTAATTAAGATAATTAAATAATGAATAAAGTGAGGATGAGTATTAATTTAATTAAAGTGATTAAATTAATATTAATGTGTGATGTAAGGGTCATGGTTAGGTAAAAGTGTTTAAGTTAGTTGTTTGAAAGGAGACCAAGGGGAGTGTGACCCAATTTTGGTGTCTACAGATTAGAAATAGAATTAAGGTTATTCTTTAATACCCCTGCAAATGAGTGTGATATACCATACTTTTACTAGTGGACCCCCCATGGAAAATATGCACAACTGGCCCACGTGACGCAGGGACACTTGGGACGTAACAAGCTGAAAAACCCACGATGAATGGGATGTGGTAAAAATAGTCTTATGGGGAAATGAAGGCCGGGAAGCACTAGGGACATGTGGGATGCGAAAATCCAAAATGTCTACAATACATTGAAATCGGTAAGCTGAAAGAAATTCATACAATTGGCCCTTGAGGCATTAGGATGTTGGTTCTCTGCAAATCCAAAGTACCCACAAAACAAAGGGAAAGAAATTCAATGCGAGGAAGGTGAGGGAATTGGCGGGCCCAGGAGCCCAATGGAACATGGGACAAAAGGAACATCAAAACCTAAAATGCCCGCAAAACAAAGGGAAAGCCTTAAAAACTCAATGATCTAAAAATGACTAACTATTAGAAAACAACTCTACCTTCACAGACCTTCACAAGGACATTCTGAAAGACATCTTACCTAAAAAAATTTAAAAACTGAGACATCAATATATAATTTTTGGGAAGGTGAAAACACTTGGCTCTTTCTAGGGATGTATTGGATTGGAAAAAGAGAACAACACAGGACTAAGAACTCTAGAATCAGTAGGAAAATACTAAGACAAGACCATTGGGAAATAGATTCAAGAAAGAAACAATACAAAATACACGCACACAACAAGGAACCACAAAACAAAGACCAAAAATAGGAGCTACACAAAACTGCACAAAGGACTACCTAATCACCTAGGACTAAAACAACTTCAAATACTACCCATTATATGGAAATAGAAGAGAGGTTCCATCCATATAACTCAAATAAAATGAATTTTCTCTAGCAAAATGTTTAATTTTGAAAAGACCCAACTAGAGATAATCAAACTTACCATAGCTGCGTTGATGTTCTCACCTCTTGTCCCGAGTAGGAAAATGTCTCCAACTGAAATATATGGGTCTTGATTTCTTATAAAACAATTATTTCACCTTTTACTAGTGTGCAGAAATCATTTCTACTACTTACAATCCATCTTCATCCAACCTCTACAGGTACATGATTCTTATCTCCAAGGCACTAGTGAAATTTTAATCCTCAATAGCCTTCATTAATTGTAAGGCTGGTAGTTCCAATGTTACTAGTAGCTGATCTTTTGTTTCATACACCACATGGAAAGGAGACATCCCAATTGCTCTTTTGGGTGTGATTTTATCTTGCCTAAAGAGCATCATAAAGCTTCTTATGCCAATTCCTTTGAGATTCATTCACAAGTTTTTAGATGATAGTCACCAAATTTTTGTTTGTTGATTTGCATGTCTATTCCCTTGGGGATAATAATCAGAAGAATGTGCAAGGGAAATTCCATACCCATAGCATAAATCCATCAACTCATAAGAAGAGAAGTTAGGAGCATTATCAGTGACAATTTTGTTTGGTACTCCAAATCTAATCAGGATGTTTTCTTTGATAAAATTACATACCACTTCGAAGGTGTACTTTTCACCGAATAGCTTCCACCCACTTTGTGAAGTAGTCGGTAGCAGTCAAAACATGAGTATGTCTAGAACTGGAATGGAGGTTGAGAGTGCCTACAAAGTCAAGTCCCCACTATTGAAAGGGTTCTTCAATTACTACTGGTTTAAGTGGTAAGGTAGCTAGCTTGGGTCTTCCCACAAAGGTTTGGCAAGCTTCACACTTGCTTACCCACTTAGTTGCATCTCGGAACAATGTTAGCTAGTAATAGCCTATGTGAAAAATATTATGAGCAATGACTGCATATGAAAAATATCCTCCACAAGCTTGATCATAAAATGCTCTGAGTAACCTCTTATTTTGTTTTTTATCCACGAGACTAAGAAATCTTTTGTTAATCCCTCTTTTGAATAAGGAATTATCACAGAAAACATATTGTCTACATCTTAGCTTAATAGTTATTCTTTCCTCAACATTCATATGGGATGAAAAATCTCCATATGTCATAAAATGATCAATTTTAGCATACCATTCGTCAGTTGAATTGAGGAAAAGGATAGTGGGAATATGAGCATCTTCTTCAGGTGAGTCACCTTTGGCACTTTTAGCAGTCAATTAAAAGAGACCCTTGTCTTGGACCAATTTGGTGGGCCTGATATCCAAATCATACTCTTGCACTTTTTCCACCCAATTTCCTATTTTAGTCCCAAAATCTTGTTGTGTGAGAATTCATTTAATAGTTGTATCAGGCACATAGAGAATAGAGTGAGAATTAAGTATATAGAATTGGAATTGCTTGACTGTCTTAACTACAAAAAAATCATCCTTCTCCATTTGTGAATCATGAATTAATTCACTAGCTGGTAGATGAGTTAATTCATGATCTTTCAAAATATAACTCATGAAAGCAATGTGAATCTCACATCCTTCATGATTCTTCTATGTCAGAATGGCTACCAAGGTATTCTCAATGACATAGCAATATATTATGAAATCCTTTTCAAATTCTGGATAGGAAAGGACTGGTGTTCTAGAAATTGCTTCTTTGATATTTTCAAAGGATTCCTTCCCTTCCGATGTCTAGCAAAATGATTGTTTTCCTTTCATCATTTGGGCTATACTCATACTTAATTCTATAAAATCAGGGATAAATATCCTTAGAAATTTCATTTTTCCAAAGAAAGAGTGCACACCTTTTTTTTCTTGTGGGGAGGGGAATCTTCTTAATAGCCTTGACTCTCTCTGGGTCTATCTTGGTCACTTCTTTGGAAACTGTTATCCTGTAAAATTGACAAGGGTAATTTTGTAGGTAACCATACCAAAATTTCATTTTGGTCCCCTAAAAAGGTCTTTCAACGTTCAAAATGGCCTAACATTCCATTCCGAAATCAAGTTTTAAGAACTTAGCCATTTTCAACCTTTTTGAACTGGGCGCAAGAAATGTTGTGTCAACATCATGAAATGTGCGCCCCTTAGAAATTCTCTTAGGCACAAGAAATGGCATGCCAACATCTTAAAAGTTGTGCCCCTTGGGTGCTAAAAGTTTCATGTCAACATCCCCAAACCTACGCCAAAGAAATGTGCTAAAGACGTGAAAATCCTTATGTTGACATATCCAAATGTGCGCTTAAGGTGTTGAAGCTTTTGTGTCGACACCAACCAAGTTGTGCCAAGTTGCATTTATACCCATGTCAACACTTCAAAAAGTGCGCCAAAGAAAAGTTGGTGGCGCAATAAATGCCAAATTTTCTATATATATGCGCTTAACACCTGTCATTTACATGATTTGAAAATTGTGAAAAGTATTCCTCTGCACCTGTCAGCTATCCCTATCACACCCATGTTCCTCTTTTCAATTTTTTGGACCCTAACGTCGTCCTTCATCCTTTATTAAACCGGGTAAGTGGTTTTACCACTCTTATTGTTATTTGCAATTTTTATTTCTTGGTTGTTGGTGGTTTTAGGTTTGTTATAAAAAGTTAAAACTAAAATGAATAAACTACCCCCATCACCATTTGAAAGCATCTTATCCCTCCTTCCAATCTATAAATGCGAGAAGGCTCTTGCTTTACATAAAATCCCACTAAACCTCTCTTTGTCACTTTGCAAAAACCAAAAAAGTAAGGTCAAGGTCAAAAAGAGAGAAATCTATTGTTTTAAAGAAACACAAAAATTGTTATCCTTTAGCACACTATTTTTATATGTTGCACACCTCACAAAGTAGTGCCTTGGCACATTATCCCCACATGCAACACATTCCAAATCTATGCCAGTATCACCACTTAACACATTTCCTAATGGTGCAAAAAGCATCCCAACCAACATCAACATTTTATGTTGTGCTCTCCAAATCTTACCATTTATAAACCCTTTGGCGCATCAAGCTTCCATGCAACATATTCCAAAATCACACCTTGGGCACACTGAAAATCCATGTAAAATCATCTTTTGCAATGCCCAATTAATGCATTTCTCCTTGACGCTAGTGCATAAACCTTAACACCAACACTGCATGTTGTGTGTTTCAAACCCGCGCCCCGCACCTTTCTCCTTGGCGCTAAAACCTCTTGTGCAACACTCTTGTAAAAGTGCACCCTTTATAATCCTTTGGTGCAGCTTTTCCCCTCTCAACATAGGTGCACCTTTTTGCATGTTGACATCTCCAAAAGTGTACCCAGCCTTTTTAAGCCTCTGCAATATGTTATGAACTTGCGCCTTGCACCCTAAGCATTATCCTTTCTCATTCTTCTTTCTTAAAACTTTCATTATGAATGAAATAGCGATTGACATGGCTCTTACCGTGCTAGAATTCCTTGATCCTTTTTGCAAAGTAACAACTATCTTTGAACTCACACATGTCTTCGTCAAGCAAGAAGACAACAAATTCAAAGTGTAAAGTAAGGTTGACAGAGAAGGAGATGAAATATAAATACCAAAAGTCGAGATGCGACTCACTCACTTGCAGTGCAATCTTGACATCAAAGACTCGAGTGGGACACATAGATATGGATGACTTCTAGGTGACCACCAAATAGCTTACCGATGGCCCATGGATGGACAAATTGGTGGGCAGCGGACTACACTATGTAGTAGGACTTCCAATAAGTTCCATGAACAATGAGTTCATCATGTTGTTAGCCTGTTGTTACAATAAAGACACAAGATGTGTCAAAGATAAGGAGGTCAAGGTGATCATCAACCTCACTGCCCGCCATTTTGAAATAACATTGGGCATTCCTCACCACAGCTAGTATGTGGCAATAAGCCACAAAGAATGCTTAAAGACATGGACCAACAATGAAGACAAGTGTATGCAGATGATGAATGAGGTCTACCTAAAAAACAAGAAGGTAGTGAGCAGATGGCCTCAAGTCATCCATCGCAGTGACTTCAACAAGGAGTTGAGTGATACTATCACCTTCCTCAGTAGAGTATTTGGGATTCCTGACACCCACTACTTTCACAAATGGATGCTCGGTATTTAGAGACAATGAGTAAGAATGTGCCCAATCAACGCTTGGTGGGGAGATTATAAGCAATACTATCTTAGAGTAACTCCAATAGGTTTCAATAGTGGGAAATTCTATATGAATTCCTATCTTGTATATGCAGCTGCATCAGAGAGAGAGTTCCCAGGGCTAGATTAAAGTGGGGTATGGCACCGGTAAGAATTTATGAGTAATACCCGAGCTAAGGCTCGAGAACAGTATCACCCAATTCAATAAAATCAATGATGCCTTCTTCTATGAGGTGATCTACCTATTGAGGCCAAACATGAGATACGGTTGGACCAAAGCATGAGAGTGATTGCTTCACCAAGCAATGGGGGCTTTGTTTACACAATTCCCCACCTTCACATATCTCAGGGCTGCCAACTTTCTATGAGAGCCAACAAAGTTACCAAGGTATGCAGGACCCAAGTTGATTCTTTTGGAGATGTCATGATGGCTAATTACATATCACAAAAAGTGCATGAAAAGGAAGAAAGGGGGAACTCCATTCCCCTCATAGTTGGTAAATACACATGCACCTCAATAGGTAAAGCACGGAAATGTACGCCGAGCTAGAATTGCTGAACTTGAAACATGATTTCCTAGCAAGGCCAACCTTCGACTACTAGATTTACCTCCCCAAGGTAAAGATCGATCCCATCCATGTCCCAGAGATCGAGGACAAATGGATCGAAGTGAACCATGAAATTGAAATCAAGCGAAATGATCACTCTCGGCTGGCTTTGGCAGAGATCATCCACTATGGAGATGCCATCATCTCAAAATATTTCTAAGAAACTGATCAAGAAATTAATCAGGTTTACCTTGACATGGATGGGAATGATTGGCCATTTGCAAGTATCAATAGAACCAAAGAACCCAAGACCATAGAAGAAAGGGTCAAGTCCATGTTACAACACACCGAGCATTGGTGTAAACGAAAAATGATCTGATCTACCTTGGATTAGATTTCACTACTTCTCCCTTACGAAGGGCACCTCTAAGGCTGGATCACTTTCCAAAGGGAAAGGAAAAGATAAAGTTGGAGAGCTAAGCAAGTAGGAGGAAACTCCTAAGATCCCTCCTTCTACCACAGAGCAAATAGTGGACTTAGTGTCCCCGGAAGAGAAGAAGAAGTGGCAAGTTTTCCAATGAGACACATCCACTCGGGATGTTATCATAGCTACGACTCGTTGAGGTAACCACTCTTCCTACCTCTGCTCCCCTTCCTCCTCTTGTCACTCAAGCAACTGCTCCTATGGTTTTGTCTTCTCCTTCGTCTTCCTCCCTTCCCTCTCCCTCCTCTTCCATCTTATCTTCTCTCGCAGATCTATCCCCCAACATTTCTTCCATCATGTTGTAGATCCCTTCCACTCTCATGTCCCTCTCTTCCCCTATGGTAACTCCCAACCCCCAAGTAGCAATACGTTGGACTCCTTGTCGATGCCACCACCAAGTGTATCCACGTTCTTTCCAGTGGCCCCTTCTGTTGCTTCCCATTTTACTCCCATTTCTTCTTCTTCCTCTGGCCCTGCTCCCATAATTCCAAGTTGGATCTCTAACCATCTGGGTCAACTCAAGAGAAAGGTCTTCATAGCACCCATGGACTTCTCCTTCATTCCGAAAAAGGGACCCAAGAAGCAAAAAGCAATAACTCACTTCTCAAAAAGTGCCTTACGAGAAAGAGTCATGGAGATAGCCTACCCGGATCCCATAAATAAGAAAGAAGATATGTCTCCTCGGACTTCATAGTGACTCAAGTAACAATGGAAACCTCATCAAAAGTCTAAAGGAGAAGCCTTGTCACTTATAGATGCCCTCTTCAAAAATCTGCAAGAGGCCAAAGAGGAGAAGAGAGTACTCAAAAATAGAATAAACATCTCCTCTAATATTTATAAAAAATGGGTCAAGCTCCTTCAAAAACTACTACAAACGTGTTCAGACTCCCACTCTAGAGAAGATAAATGAGTACATAAATATTGTTGAACAAGGTATAACTATGTCATCCTAGATTGAGAAGATCCTCCATGATGGTCAAGAGATAATTAGTAGGTTTACCCTACTCCACCAAGATATAACTCGAGAAAATAAAGAGCCACAAGCAATAGCATGTTCCCTCTCTGAGGAATTCGATAACGCTAAGTTGCGTTACAAGTAACACTCTAGACATTGGTCAACTGTTCGTTGTCGACCATTAAAGGTTGGCATTATCGATCACCCATGGGCACATTATAAAGCTCTCTCTGCTTTAGATTATTAGGTCGATCAAATGGAATACATCCTGGAACGAATCAACAAAATCAAGGAAGAAGCCTTGGAAGCAATGCACAACATGGAAAAGACAGCCTCGAAGATGGATTCTGAGCTGCTCAGTACATCCTATGAATTGAGAGAGGTAGATGATATATTCCAATGCTTCAAGGCTATTGTCTCTCGAGATCTGGCACAAGAGGTCACTTTCGACCGAGAGTCCATCAACAAACTCTTGGCTTGTCGTGACTTCATCGGCTTTTTGATCGATGCCAATGAAGAGTTCACTATATTTCTCAACAACCTCAAGATCAAGAAGGAAACTTGCGAAGTCATTCACGACCATTTCAGTGGTCCTAATCGATATCGAACTTAAGAAATGATCAGCAAGTTTGCAGAATATCGGGCGTAGTGTCACATAGACTCCCCGAGCCACTACAGGATACTAATTTTGAGCCGAGAGATGATGATGAATAGCTTCTTCCACCTTGGATGAATATCCCATTTTTGTAAAATATTTAAAAGCATGTTAACACATGCGATGACATCATCCATGTTGCACCATGGGATATTGCCATCCTAAGAATTTCCCCAAAGTCAACAGCTTGACTTTTAGAGATTTTGTAAATATTTTGTAGATATTTTGTAAATAGTGGTTGGCTTTCTTTCATCTTCTTCCTCCTCCTCCTAAATAAATACTTTGGGATACTTGTTGTATTCCGGTGGACAATTTTGTATGAAAAAGAGAAAAAGGAGAGAAAGATTTTGTGCCTTCTTGTAATGAAAAGATATTACTATATATGTTCGGACTTTGTGCTTAATATATGTGTTATTACATCATATCTTTCTTAAGTTAGATCTATGTTTCTATTTCTATTAGATTCATTCTTTTTATCTTCGATGTTCATCAAGTATTGCTTTGTTTGTTTATGTGAATAAGTTTGGCTTTGTTTACTACCAGCCCAAAGCATAAACCTTCTTGACCTTTCTATTTTGGAATTCATTTCTTTTCTTCCTTCAGATCTATCCTTCCTCCATTCCTTCCCTCCTACCTTTATGTTCACAGTCGGAACTACCTTTACTGGGATGAGATCCCAAACCCCTAAAGTTAGAATAGTGTAGATTTACACAGATTCCTACTTTATAGAATAGCAATAAACCAGTTTCACTTTATTGTCTCAAAGAGGGGCTTTTCCCTGCACACTGTTGGCCTGTTTATCCATAGATCTACCCACCCGACAGATTTTCGGACCAACAATTTTTGGTGACTCCACTGGGGATCGAACTGAGGAAATAGTTAAAAATTGTGAAAGTCACTACCAGATTTCAAATTTCAAATCTTTGTTAAAACTTAAAATTTTTACAAAAGTGATCGAAACCAAAAATTTCCTTAAGCAATTTTGTAGATCGTGGCCCAGATAGGAGCTTTTAGTTAGGCGAGTATTTACATAGTAAATTTCCGTAGATTTGAGATTTTGACATTTTCCAATATTTTTCAAAACCTTGCAAATTCAGGTCAAAGATCCGAAAATCAGCTTTCTAAAGTAACCCATGTTTTATCCTTGTTAATCTTTGTCAAGAAAACTGCAATCGGTTATCATTAAAAGGATAAATTTAAATATTTAGAAAAATACATGTTGCTGATTTTTGACAGAAAAATCAGAAAATCAGGAAGTACAAACAAAAATTGTTGTAAATCTACTCTTTATAATTACATATCTAAACGGGTACGTTGGTGGGAAAATATTTACTCGTAGCATAAGAGCTCATGGAGAAGTTGATCCAACTTTTGATCTACTTCGAAGGCACAATTTCAATATCACACCGCACAATTCGCATCTCTAAGCTTAGTGGATCGATCAGCCAGAAGTGTCTCGCCTCCACAAAAGAGCCGAAATTCACAGGGCACCTCATCATCAATTTGTAGTGCTCTATTGCTAAGTGGAACCACACTCCCTGCTTGTGTTCTCTTTCCTACTTTTCAAATGGCACATCTACCTATACCGTGGGGAAATGCCATGGGTCCTCTAGCACTGCCACACCCAGTACACCCCCTCCCTCATGGAAATCACAAGAATTTCTTGAAATTTTATGGGAGCAGAAATCAAAGCACAAACACACATATTGCTACATTTATTATGTCATGCAGCATTCTGGACGTAACTCATGAAGATGTATCGGTGTGTCTCTTTCTTGAGACCTTGGAAGGACCTGTGTCAAAATGGTTCCAGCATTTACCATCCAGCTCCATCAACAGTTGGGCCATGTTGTGAACAACATTTGAAGATAGATACAAACCTTCCAAGGATGCATTTGCGTTGTTGTCACAAATCACTCACATAAAGAAGGAAGTTAGTGAAACCATGCATGCATTTTATCACCGAGAATTCAATGTACTAATCAACCATGTACCACTCGCCATGTTGCCAACATTAGAAAATTAGAAGTGTTTCTTTGTGAACATAATGAGTTCAAAGGTAAGTTTCTTACTTTTGCAAGAATAGATACCCACATTGGTCCTTGCAAAAGTCAGCCATTCGGATAGAAGACAATCTTCTTATATCCAGTGAGCTAAGATGAGAGACATCAAAATCAAAGACTTCAACTTCTTCTCAGGCTACCTCATCAGATCCAGCTTTCCAAAGATGGAAAATGATTTTCTCTCACTTAAAAAGTAATTGGCTCAAGCATCGCCCACTACTCCGTACCAGGATATCCCACGGAGGAACTTCACTCCCAACAATGCCCCTCGAAGGTCACGTTTACCTGCTATTTCCCAAAGGTTAGCAATTGAAGTCTCTCTAGTTAATGCTTTGGTGGAGATCAAAGAAGATGAGCAAATTTATGAAGAACCTTCATCACAAGGAAAAGATGATCAAGATGTCGGTGAACCGACTAGCGACTATACTATCGGGTACATGGAATTTGAAGGCGAGGAATCTAATGAAGAAGAAGGTACCTAAGGGTGCACGCGAGTGGACAATCATATGCGCTTTTCACTCACTTGCAAGGAAAATAAGCAAAGGTTGATGCGAGAAAAACTAAAAGAAAATGCTTTGCGGTAACTCCTCCTTCAACCATTGCTAAAAGAGGTAATCCCCTTCCGGCTCAACCTACCGTTAAACCTTTTGTCAAGAAATCTTCTCCTCCTAACCATCCTTCTTCGAGTTTCATAAAGACCAATAACCCTCCCCCACAAATGTGAAATGAAGGACTCATTCCTTCGTTAGCACAACCCTTGGTCACATTTGATATAATTGATCATGCCAAAAAGACCAAGATCCGGATGTCCAAGTAGAATATCTTTAGTCCAACCTAGAACACTTGTGAGATTAACCAAGTACATCTAGAGCAAGGCTTCCATTCCTCCTAGTTTCCCAAAAGGAATTCTCCCCACTCCTCCTGCATCCCACATAAATGTTTCCTCGACTTCTGCATCAGGCAAAATTGAACCTTTTTATCTCTCCCTCCTGATTAATGGCCACAAGTTAAGTAACTACATAATTGATTCTGGAGCATCTGATAATGTCATGCTAGCAAAGGTCACCCATGCTTTGGGCCTCACTCTTACTAAACCTTTTGGTAGATGTTACTCCATAGAAACCAAGCAAGTGTCATTAATTGGTCAGATCAAGGATGCATAGTTTACATTCGTAGCATTCCCAAAGAAGAGGGTAAAAATGACTATCCTCGTAGCTGACATTCTAGCTACATACAGAATTTTTCTTGGAAGAATATTTTGCGAGAGAAGTTGGTGGAGAAATCCATATGGGTGGTCCAAAGCTAGGATTCCCATCAAAGGAGTAATTCAAACATTGGATCCTAAATCACAAAAGAAATATATGGTCACCAACTCTGATGACCCTAAGGCTCAGATTCTTTTTGAATCATCTGGGATGGGAAATTACTTCCTATCCAAAGACTCAAATAAAATGGAGGTTCTTGTCCAGGAGGAAGACCTCAACAAAGTATGGATACTGCAGTTTGATGGCAGTTGTGCAACAAGTGGATGCGGCGTTGGAGTTGTGCTAATATCTCCTGAGGAGGAGATTTTCCTTTCTCTTTCAAGTTGTAGTTTTTCAACATAAATAATACTGCTGAGTATGAATCTTTGCTACTTGGCATGCAAGCTGAAAAAGAGAAGGGAATAAAGAACCTAAAAGTATAGGGTGATGTTGAGCTGATCGTCAATCAAGTGAAAGGAATATACCAAGTAAAGAACGACAGGCTCAGACATTACCGCAATGCAGTGTGGGACAACATCGAGGAATTTGATACTTTCTCAATCAAAGCAGTCCCACGAGCTCAAAATGACATGGCTGATTCCTTGGTCGTTTCAGCATCTCTCATGCTCCCTCATCCAGGACTAAAAACAAATACATACACCATTGAAGTGGTTTTCTACCCGAGCATGCCGGATAATTCTCAACACTGGCAATTATTCAATGACAACAACCAGCTTATCACTTTCCTGGAGAAAGCTGATAATTTCAAAGAGATTCATTTTGAGGGATCAACTTTTACATGTCGTGAGTCTCTCACCGGTCAAGCACATGAATTTGACAAAGATTCGAGAGTGCGAGATCAAAGGAAACAAAATTCTGAAAGGTTTGGTTTCCTTGGAATGACTATTCAATAGTCACGATCTTTTTGTAAAGAAAAAGTGACAGGATGATCCTCACTCTTCTCCGAGACTGAATCATCAAATGGGTACGCAAAACATCCTCGTTCGTGAACATTAGGAAGTGTTGTGCACCAAGAGAACCAAAAGTTTGTTAAGCTATCAAGAAATACATGGATGTGTTAACATGGTCTTATGCTGACCTAAAGTCATTCAAATCAAAGGACATTCAACATGACATCCCACTCAAAGATGACGTCAAGCCTTTTTGCCAGAAACAAAGGCACTACAACCTCAAGATCTCAAGTACTATCCAAGCTAAAATTCAGAAAATCCTAGATGCAGGAATAATTTTCCCATTCACCACAGTACCTGGGTTGCGAATATTGTACCTATGAGGAAGAAGAATGGTAAAATACGCATATGCATAGATTTTTGCAACTTGAACCAGTCATCTCTAAAGGATAACTACCCACTACCAATAATGGATCACGTACTTCAGAAGTCACCGGTTCAGAAATGATGTCCATGTTTGATGATTTTTCGGGCTATAATCAAATTCAAGTTACACCTAAAGACCAATTCAAAACAACATTCACCACTCCTTGGGGTACCTTCACTTAAATCATAATGTCGTTCGGTTTAATCAATACCGGTGCCACCTTCCAATGAGTGATGGATTTTACATTCAAGGGTATGATGGGAAAGGTCATTGTAGTTTACCTAGATTACCTTGCTTTGTCTTCTATAAAAACAAAGTGATCATTGTGATCATTTGGAGCAAGTACTGATTAGATGCCGAGAACATAGGATTTCACTAAATCCCAAGAAATTAGTTTTTGGGGTTACTGAAGGGAAGCTGCTAGGACATGTCATTAGTAGAGAAGGAACCAAGATAGATGTTGAAAGATTCAAGGCTATTCAACCTTACCTTGCCACAAGTAAGGTCAGGCGCTCACTCTTTCTTTGGAAAGGTAAATTTCCTTAGATGCTTCGTCCCTAATTTTTCTGAGAACACTCATCATATTTCTAACATGATGAAAGGGTCTCAAAATTTTCAATGGAGTGAGGAAGGCATAAAATCATTTGAAGATATAAAATCTCATCGCCATGCTCCGCTCTAGTATGCCCGGACTTGGCAAAGACTTCATCATGTACGGTTATGCCTCTCAGCATACCTTGTATCGGTCATCTTAATGTAAAAGAACTCCAAGGATGTTGAATCCCTGATGACTTTCATGATTTCTCCTCTTAAGCCACATGAACTAAAGATGTCACAGTTAGAAAAGCACACCTTTGCCATGGTAAAAGTGGTCAAAAATTTCCACTACTACATTTTGAACTCTCATACGGAGTGTTGGTCCCAGCACACGACCATTAAGTCTATCCTAACTCAACAAGAGTTAGGGAGCTTACGAGGAAATTGGATCGAAAAGTCTAGGAGTATGATTTGGACATCAAACCAACTAAGTTGGTAAGAGGTAAGGGCCTGTGTCACTAATGGCTGAAAACAAAGATTCGTGAGAGGCACTGAAGGAAAAGTTGATCATATCGATAAAGAGAAAGGTGACCTTGAGAGAGTGGATTCCTTGCCCATGGTTTTGTTTATCGCAATGAATGGTATTCGACATTGCGTTCTTTCTCACCTATGGTGAGTTTCCAACTCACCGGCCCCAAAAGAGAAGTGGACGGTAAAGTTCAAAGCCATGAGATATGTCATATATGGGATGACGGGTTGTATAAATGTGGGATAGATGGCATTTTCCTAAGATGTGTCGACAAGCCACGAGATAAGGTTTTTGGAGATTTTTCATGACTCATCCTATGGCGGTCACTTCTCCTCGTCGATAACAACACACAAGATCATCTGGGCCAGGTACTACTGGCCAATGCTATTTTAGGATGCAGCCACCTGGGTAGCAAAATGTGAACTTTGCCAACAGTTCATTGGCAAACCAAAGCTGGCTGCATTTCCCCTCAGGCCAGTCATTATTGATGAACCATTCAGGAAGTGGGGAATCAACTTTATTGGAGCACTCAATCCTCAATCGAGTGCAGGACATAGTTATGTCTTAACAACATAGATTACTTCACCAAATGGGTGGAGGCCATACCTGTCAAGCATGCCACTTCTGAAGTTGTTTACAACTTCATCAAGGAAAATATTATTGTAAGATTTGGCATTCCACACAAGATCGTTGCTGATAATGCTTCCAACTTCTCTTCACGAGAAGTAATTGGTTTCTGTTATGGATATGGAATAACCTTAGCCCATGCTTCTGATTACTACCCTCAAGGAAATGGTCAAGCAGAATCTAGCAACAAAAACAGTGACTATTATTTGGAAGTTTGTATATGAAAACCGAGGTCCTGGCACAAGTCATTATATGATGCTTTGTAGGTAGACCAGATTACTCCAAAGAGATCTCTCGGAATGTCACCCTTCCAAGTGTTGTATGGGACCGAGGCTGAAATCCTTATCACCACAGAACTTCCTCCTATGCGCTTAGCTCAAGAAATTGAAGATGGAAATTTTTAGAGTTCTCTCAAATAGAGGATTATGTACGTAACGAACTTGAAGAAAAATGAGTGAAGGTAGTCGATAAGATCACCAAACATCAGAAACAAGTGAAGAGGTTGTTCGAAAAGATGGCTAAGTAGAGAGACTTCTAGGTTGGAGATTTTGTTCTTCTGTGGGACAAGCGATGAGAACCAAAAGGCATGCATGGAAAGTTTGACTCTCTTTGGAGATGGCCATACAAGATCAATCAACTCAATGGAGAAAATAGCTTCTTTCCCTTGTATTTGGATGGAACCGAGCTCCTGCTTCCCTATAGCAGGTAGCACATGAATATCTTCGTGAAGTAGAGCTTGCTCTCTTCTTTCAATGATCATCTTTCATTGTGTGTTTTTTTTTTCTATTTATTGTATGTTGTTTTCCCGTCGGCCTTATTTTTGACTCCATGAACCCAATGGATAGGCACATGACAATATGGGATTCTCAACCCTTAAGTTTCACTTAAGGATAGTCCCCAGAAAGAGCTAGCTGTTATCCCACAAAATTGACAAGGGCCATTTTGCAAGGAACCATACCAAAATTTCATTTTGGTCCCCTAAAAAGGTCTGTCAATGTTCAAAATGGCCTAACATTCCATTCCGGAAATCAAGTTTTAAGAACCTAGCCATTTTCAACCTTTTTGAACTAGGCGCAAGAAATGTTGTGACAACATCATGAAATGTGTGCCCCTTTAAAATTCCCTTAGGTGCAAGAAATGACATGCCAAAGATCCTTAGAGTTGCACCCCTTTGGCTCTAAAAGTTTCATGTCAACATCCCCAAACTGCGCCAAAGAAATGCGCTAAAGGCATGAAAATCCTTATGTTGACATATCCAAATGTATGCTTAAGGGGTCAAGAAGCTTTTGTGTCGACACCAACCAAGTTACACTAAGGTGCATTTATACCCATGTCGAAACTTCAGAAGGTGCACTAAAGAAAAGTTGGTGGCGCAATAAATGCAAAATTTTCTATATATAGGTGCTTAACACCTGTCATTTTCACGATTTGAAAATTGTGAAAAGTATTCCTCTCGCACTGTCAGCTATCCCTGTCACGCCCGTGTTCCACTTTTCGAGTTTGTGGACCCCAAAGTCATCCTTCATCCTTTATTAAACCGGGTAAGTGGTTTTTATCACTCTTATTGTTGTTTGTGGTTTTTTTTCTTGGTTGTTGGTGGTTTTAGGTTTGTTATAAAAATTTAAAACTAAAATGAATAAACTATCCCCCCATCACCATTTGAAAGCATATTATCCCTCCTTCCAGATTTGCAAATCTGAGAAGGCTCTGCCTTGCATAAAATCCCACCAAACCTCTCTTTATCACTTTGCAAAAAACCAAAAAGTGAGAAAGGTCATGAAAAGAGAGAAAATCATGTTCTTTTCAAAGAAATGCAAAAACTGTTATCCTTTGGTGCACTATTTTTATATGTTGCACACCTCACAGTCACGCCTTGGCACATTGTCCCCACATGCAACACATTCCAAATCTATGCCAATATCACCACTTAACACATTTCCTAATGGCACAGGTGCATCCCAACTAGCATCAAAATTTTATGTTGTGCTCTCCAAATCATGCCATTTATAAACCCTTTGGCGCATTAAGCTTCGTGTAGCATATTCCAAAATTGAGCCTTGGGCGTAATGAAAATATATGCAACATCATCTTTTATAACACCCGAGTTAATACAATTCTCCTTGGCGCTGGTGCATAAACCTTAAAACCAACACTTTGCATGTTGTGTGTTACAAACCCGCGCCCGCTCCTTTCTCCTTGGCACTACTACCTCTTGTGTGCAACACTCTTGAAAAGTGCACCCTTTAGAATCCATTGGCACAACTTTTCCCCTCTCAACACAGTGCACCTTTTTGCATGTTGACATCTCCAAAAGTGTGCCCAACCTTTTTAAGCCTCTGCAGTATGTTATGAACTTGCGCCTTGCACCTAAGCCTTATCCTTGCTCATTATTCTTTTTGCAAGCTTTCATTATGAATGAAATGATGATTGACATGGCTCTTCTACGCTGGAATTCCTTGATCATTTTTGCAAAGCAACAACTATCTTCAAACTCACACATGTCTTCGTCAAGCAAGAAGACAACAAATTCAAAGGGTAAAGCAAGGTTGATAGAGAAAGAGATGAAATATAAATACCAAAAGTCAGGATGCCTGACTCACTTGCAGAGTGCAGTCTCGACATCAAAGACTCCAAGATGGGACACATAGATATGGATGACTTCTGGGTGAGAACCAAACAACTTACTTATCGATGGCCCATGGATGGACAAATTGGTGGGCGAATGCTACACTTTGTAGCGGGACATCCAAAGAAGTGCCATGAATAATGAGTTCATCATGTTGGTGGCCCGTTGTTACAACAAAGACACAAGATGTGTCGAAGATAAGGAGGGAAAGGTGATCATCAACCTCACTACCTACCATTTTGAAATAACATTGGGCATTCCTCACCATAGCCATTATGTTGCAATAAGCCACAAAGAATGCTTAAAGACATGGACCGAAAATGAAGACAAGTGTATGCAGATGATGAACGAGGTCTACCTAAAAAATAAGAAGGTAGTGAGCGAGATGGCCTCAAGTCATCCATTGCAGTGACTTCAATGAGGAGTTGAGTGATATTATCACCTTCCTCAGCGAGTATTTGGGCTTCCCGATGCCCACTACTTTCAAAAATTTATGCTCAAGTATTTAGAGACGATGAGTAGGAATGTGCCCGATCAACGCTTTGGGTGGGGAGATTATAAGTGATATTATCTCGAGTAACTCCAACGAGTTTCAATAAGCTGTGAAATTCTATATGAATTCCTATGTTGTATATGCGGTTGCATCGGATAGAGAGTTCCCATGGATAATTCAAAGTGGGGTATGGCCCAGTCGAGAATTTCGAGTACTACCCAAAGTTAAGGCTCATGAATAGTATCACCCAGTTCATAAAATAAATGACACCTTCTTTTATGAGGTGATCTTTCTATTGAGGCTAAACATGAGATACTGGTCAAACCAAAGCATGAGCATGATTGCTGCCACCCAAGCAATGGGGGGCTTTGTTTACACAATTCCCCACCTTCACATATCTCAGGGCTGCCAACTTTCTAGGAGAGCCAACAATGTTACCAAGGTATGCAGGGCCCAAGCTGATTCTTCTAGAGCTATCAAGATAGTTAATTACATATCATGAAAGTGCATGAAAAGGAAGAAAGGGGGAACTACATTCCCCCTCACAGTTGGCAGATACACCTACACCTCAATAGGTAAAGCACTGGAAATGTATGATGAGCTAGAATTGCTGAACTTGAAACATGATTTCCTGGCAAGGCCACCTTCAACTATCCCATCCATGTCCCGGAGATCGAGGACATATAGATCGAAGTGAACCATGAAATTGAAATCAAGTGAAATGATCACTCCCGGCTGGCTTTGGCAGAGATCATCCACTATGGAGATGCCATCATCTCAAAATATTTCTAAGTAATCGATCAAGAAATTGATCGGGTTTACCTTGACACGGATGGGGATGATTGGCCATTTGTAAGTATCGATAGAACCAAAGCACCCAAGACCATAGAAGAAAGGGTCAAGTCCATGTTGCAACACACTGAGCATTGGTGCAAATGAAATGATCTGATCTACCTTGGATTATATTTCACTACTTTTCCCTTACGAAGGGTACCTCCAAGGCCAAATCACTTGCCCAAGGGTAGAGGAAAAGATAAATTTGGAGAGCCAAGCAAGTAGGAGGAAACTCACGAGAAAGAGCAAAGAGTGGACTTGGTGTCCCCATGAAGAGAAGAAGTGGAAAGTTTTCCAACAGACACATCCACTCATGATGTTGTCATAGCTACAAATATTGAGGTAACCACTCTTCCTACCTCCACTCCCCTTCCTCCTCCTTTCACTCAAGAAACCGCTCCTATGGTTGTGTCTTCTCCTCCGTCTTCCTCCCTTCCATCTCCCTCCTCTTCCATCTTCTCTTCTCTCCCGTGTCTATCCCCCACATTTCTTCCATCATGTTACGTGATCCCTTCCACTCTCATGTCCCTCTCTTCCCCGTGGTAACTCCCACCCCCAAGCGAGTACATTTGACTCCTTGTCGATGCCACCACCAAGTGTATCAATGTTCTTTCTGGTGGCCCCTTCTGTTGCTTCCCCTTTTACTCCCATTTCTTCTTCTTCCTCTAGCCCCGCTCCCATAAGTCCAAGATGGATCTCGACCATCTGGGTCAACTCAAGAGAAAGGTCCCCATAACACCCATGGACTTCTCCGTCATTCCGACAAAGGGACCTAAGAAGCAAAAAGTAATAACTTGCTTCCTCAAAAGTGCCTCGGAAAAGGGTCATGGAGATAGCCTACCCAGATCCCATAAAGAAGAAAGAAGATCTATCTCCTATCGACTTCACAGTGACTCAAGTCACAATGGGAACCTCATCAGAAAGTCTGAAAGGAGAAGCCTTGTCAGTTGTAGATGCCCTCTGCAAAAATCTACAAGAGGCCAAAGAGGAGAAGAGAGTGCTCAAAGAACAAAATAAACATGTCCTCCAAGCTTTATAGAAAATGGGTCGAGCTCCTTCAAAAACTACTACAAAACATGTCGAGACTCCCATTCAGAGAAGATAAATGAGTACATAAAGATTGTTTAACAAGGTACAGTTGTGTCTTCCTAGATTGAGAAGATCCTCCGGGATGGTAAAGAAATAATTGGTAGGTTTACCTACTCCACCAAGATATAACTTGGGAAAATAAAGAGCTACAAGAAGTAGCATGTTCCCTCTCCAAGGAACTAGATAATGCTAAGTTACGATAAGGAACACTCTAGACAATGGTCAACCATTCAGCTAATGACCTATTGAAGGTTGGCATTATCGATCACCCGCAGCACATTATAAAGCTCTCACTACTTTAGATCACCGGGTCGATCAAATGGAATACATCCTAGAGTGAATCGACAAAATTAAGGAAGAAGCATTAGAGCAATGCACAACATGGAAAAGAAAGTCTTGAAGATGGCTCTTGAGCTACTCAGTGCATCCTATGAATTGAGAGAGGTAGATGATACATTCCAACACTTCAAGGATATTGTCTCTCGAGATCGGCACAAGAGGTCACTTTCGACCGAGAGTCCATCGACACTAAAATTTTCCTCCGTAATTTCTATTTCATTAATGTATGTATTAGGAATAGGATGTTGTTAAGTATAATTATTAGTAGCATCGATAGAAGATAACATTGTGCGCTGCCCGACACCGCCAATAATGTATAGTATGGCAATAGTCAAAAGTACAATAGGAATGTTGTGGTAAAAAATAAATAGTTGTCGTAAGTGGTCCAATAATGTTAAAATGTCAAAGTTTTGGTAATTAGAGAAGTAGGGTCTACATGATTAGGAATTAGAAATATTATATTGGTAATAAGGACAAGGAGTGAGGTCATAAATATTTTGTGTATTTTATTTGTAAAAAGTCTAAAAATGTGGAACCCATGTAAAATGATAAGGTTTATCTTATCTTAAAAGATAAGCTTACATGTACAGATAAGAGTTAAGGTATGGAATATGATTCGTCAGAGTGGATTTCTTATCCTATCTTAGAGATAAGATGGATAAGCCTGGAAGTTCTATAAATAGAGAGGCCACCCCCCTCATTTAGCATAGAAGGAAGTAGTGAGAAATATTGTATGAAGTGTGTAAAGGAAGCCATCAGTTTAAAGGTGTGTTGAAGAAGCCATTAAGAGGTGTAATTGTAAAGTTTCTCCCATAGTCTTGGTGAAAGGAAAGTGAAGTCAATAACACTTGAAGTACCTCATGGGTGAGATTGTAACAATTTCATGTTAATATTATAATTTATTTTGATATTTCAGATTTGTCATCATTCCTTCTTATCATAGTCGATGGTATTCTTGTGTTATGTTTGTTGTTGTGTTTCCAGATTACATCCACCAAACTAAAGGTTGTGCATTAGTAAATAATCATAGCATGAGGAGTTCCCGGTGAAGAATTATCATAGTGCCGGATTGGTGATGACATTTTGGTTCTGTTTCCAGGACCATTCCTCATTGGTGGATTTTCTGGAGAGATATTCCCACTTAGTCAAAAATCAATTAGAGGGTAACCTTGTTTTTATTGTGCATAGTAGTTACCATGGTAAAGTCATTTTTGCCGTGAATAGTAGTTACCATGGTAAAGTCATTTTTTCTGTGAATAGTATTTTCCACAGTAAAGTCACTTTTTACCATGAATAGTATTTACCGTAGTAACTTCACTTTTTACCGTGAATAGTGTTTACCACAGTAAAGTCAGTTTTTACCGCAGTAAGTCAAGTTTTACTATAGTTTACCATGGTTATTTCTATTTTAATGTAGAAAGGTGTAAAGTCACTTTCTAATATAGTGATTCCAATTATTTGTGCACATAAGTCTTATTGATTGTACTTGTGGGTTGGTATTTCACGGTGGTTACTTTTGAAAATGGGAAAGATTCCTATTTTTTTAGCTCAATCTAATGAAGATGCTTCTTCTTTCATTCAAGAGTTTAAACGATCTTGTATTTGTAATGGCCTCATAAGAAGGAACTATAGACTGAATTTTTTTCTACCTTTTTGGATGGTTCAAGACTTAGGTGGTTTGAAACACTAGGTTATAATGTGAAAAACTCATGGGATTTATTAACTAAAAGTTTTCTTGAAGAATTTGGTGAACAACGAGAGATATGTAGATCTCATGATCGATATCTAAAAGCTAACCCAAGGAGAGAAGGAGAAGATAAGGGATTATCATGCTCGTGTTCTAGAGCTAAGGAGGAAGCTCGATGCCCAGATCCGGAAGGAAGGATTAGCGGATGGGTTGATGAATGGCGTGGATAATCTCCTATGTAAGCACTTCATTCTTGGGATGAAGCCAGAGATCAGACAACGAGTGAAGTATGACCACCCAGCTACCATTGAACAAGCAAAGGAGATTGCAAGAAGGCAAGAAGAAAGCATGGAAGAGGAGCCCAAAGAAATTGTTGCTAAAGTAGAACCTACACCAGCACCTTTGCTCCAGAATCCACAACCACTCTCGGTGAGCACAAATATTTCTCCTAGTACATCTACTGAGTATGAAGATCTGCTCAAAAAGATGGGTCAGTTAACTATTAATCTTCTTCAAGGAAAAGAATTTAGTTCTCAGGGAGGAGATAGAGATCTAAAAAGAAATATTTCTGAAGTTGTATGTTATGGTTGTTATAAAAAGGGTCATTATAAGTATAATTGTCCAGATAGAGCTTCTACATCTGTAAAGGAGATAATGATAAAGGAAAAGCACTGTGAATTCTTTTAATGTAGTAGATAAGAGTAGAAATAATGAAGTAGATGTGTTTGTAACAAAAAAAAGAAAGAAAAAGATAATCAAGATGGAAATGATCCTAAGAAGATGAAAGGAGAAACTAGTAAGAAACATAGGAGAAGAAAGTTGGGTGTGCAAGATTTTCTGATTTCACAGGGGCAAGGACCATACTCCATCTTGGAAGATCTGTCCAAAAGGCTCTGCAAAAATATTACATATGGTCAACTCTTGGCTATGTCTTCTGAGAAGAGGTGGGAGTTGCGAAGTGAACTCAATGCTCGACGAAGGAAGGAGGTTGAGGTCCCTATTTTGGAGGTAGAGGCGGAACCCTATGCTCCACAAGCTGAGGTATTATGTAATGGTATTTCAATTCATGATGTCTTAGTTGATGGAGGTGCTGTAGTTAATGTAATGACCAAGTCTGTAATGAATATGTTGGGTTTAAAAATTGATCACCCTTCAACACTTATGTTAAGGTCATTAAATAAAGGAAAAACTAAACCAGAAGGTGTAGTTTCAAATGTGGCAATATCTGTTATGGGTGTTGTATGTGTGGTAGAATTTCAGGTGATGAAAAATGGTACTGTTGCGTACCCAATGTTGCTGGGAAGACCATGGCTAAGGAGAGTTCATGCAAGAAACTACTGGAATGAAGGTTTCATGACACTTGGACGTGGTAGAGAGAGGGTGAAGATAAACGTGATCCCTCGACATCATAAGGAAGAACCTGTGGATTCAAGTGATGAAACTAATGATTGGACATCCTCTGATTACTCTAGTACCAATGAAGTGGACACTGAAGATGAAGAAAGTGAGGTTGATGTTTCAGTCATGGATATCCTTCCAGTCACACCAACTCATGACCCCATAAAATTATCTGAAGAAGAAGTTGATGATCGTCTCCAAAAATAAAGATTGGTGATGTTGTGATGGAGAGTGAGAAGGAATCCTACCTCCAGCTCTTTCGAAGGTACATACACATATTCACTTTTGATTACAAGGAAATCCGTCAAGTAAGTTGGGTAGAACATTCTATTGAGCTGGTAGATGGTGCTAAGCCTATAAAGAAAATTCCATATAGAATGAATCCTAATTTTTCCAAGACTGTAAAAGAAGAAATAGATAAGTTGCTTGATGCAGGATTCATATTTACTGTGGAGAATTTAGAATGGGTTTCTCCCATTGTGATCTCAATAAAAAAGAATGGGAAGCTACGCATTTGTGTTGATTACAGGAATCTCAATAAGGAAACAAAGAAGAAGGATCATTACGCTCTTCCATTTTCGGATCGATCTTGGATGAAGTAGGTGGCGGGAGTGTTATAGTTTTGCTGATGGATATAGTGGATACAACCAAGTCCATATAGCGGAGAAAGATCAGTTGAAGACCACATTCACCACTCCTTGGGGAATGTTTGCTTATAGAGTTATGCCTTTTGGGTTGTGTAATGCTCGGCAACATTCCAATGTTTGATGAATAGGGTGTTCAAACCCTACATTGGGACCTTCATCAGAGTATTTCTGGATGATTTTTGCATCTATGGGAGTAAGTTGGACCACCTACACCAGATGGAGACATCATTTCAAAGGTTAGATGAAGCACAAGCCTCACTAAACCCTACAAAGTGTGTCTTTAGATGTTCTAAAGGCGTTTTGTTAGGGCATGTTGTATCTAGAGATGGTATTAGTACTGGTCCTAATAAAGTTTCAAAAATAAAAGATTTACCATTTCTATGAATAGAAGTAAGTTGAGATCATTTTTAGGCCATGTGGGTTACTATATAGAAGGTTCATCAAGAATTTCTCAAAGATTGCATGACCACTAACCCGATTCTTGAAGAAGGATGTTACTTATGAACCGAGAAATAAGGCGCATGAAGCTTTTGGACAAGCTCAAGGAAGCCACAGGTGTCTTCACCTATTTTGAAGAATCCAGTTGGAGCAAGCCATTCATTGTGTACACTGATGCCTCGATGATGCGGCACTAGGAATTACTTTGAGCCAAAAGGATGAAAATGGGAATGAACATCCAATTTACTTTGGGAGCAGTAGAGAAATGAGCAGTCTTGAGGTAAATTATCTTTAATGGCGAAAAAGAGGCTCTAGCTTTATCATTTTTTGTAAAGAAGTTTAGAAATTACTTGCTAGGGTAGAAATTTATAGTTGTAATAGATCATCGGGCTCTAAAATATATTGTCAATAAGCCTAACCCATCGGGGAGGATAGCAAGATGGATAATTTTGCTACAAGAATTTGAATTTGATATTATAGCTAGGCCGGAAAGAAGCATGTCAATGCGGATGCACTCTCTCGAGCCTATGATGGTTTAGGATCATCTTGTGATGATGATGATTTCCCGATGCAAAATTGTTATCCCTTGACATATTCCATAGTGAATACGTAGATATTTGGAATTATCTGAATGAATTCAAGTTTCCTGATGGTGCCAATGCAAAGACTAAGAGAAAGATTACTCAAGCTAGTCGTCCATATTCTATTCTGCATGGAGTATTATTTGAATAGGACCTGATGGACAAGATACAAGAGGCGATTGGACGTGATCAAGGAAGGAACTAATAGAAGAATTGCACAATGGTACATGTGGAGGGCACTTCTCTAGACAACTTACAGTAAGAAGGATCTTGGATGCGAGGTTATCAGCGGCCCACTCTTTTTAAAGATTGTTATAATTATTGTAAGACATGTGATATTTGTCAAACACATGGTAACTGTAAGACTTCATCAGCTCCATTATGTCCTATTCTTCCACTTGGTCCCTTTGAAAAGTGGAGAATAGACATTGTAGAATCCACTTCCAACTAAATCACGCCAAAATAAGTATATTGTAGTTGCCACAGTTATTTAACCAAGTGGGTTGAAGCTAGGCCATTGAAAACAACTTCCATGGATGAAGTGGCAAGGTTCATATATGAACACATTGTCACCGTTTGGTTGCCCATTAGAAATTGTAATGATCAAGGAAGCCACTTCATTAATGAGGTGGTAGAAGCCCTAGTCAATAAGTTTTCTATTAAGCATAGGAAGGCAACAACATACAAGCCAAGCACAAATGGACGGGTGGAGCAAACAAATTTTGTGTTGTGTTAAATTCTAGCAAAAGATGCGGCCTTGCGGGTACATAAGTGGGCATATAGGGCAACATCAAAGTCAGCAACAGGGATACTCCCCATTTCATTGACCTATGGCATTGATCCAGTTCTTCCTATTGAGTTTTATATTCCCACATTGTGAGTTATGAAAAATGAAAGGATGGATGAAAGTAATTCAAGAAAAGAAAGGTTGGTACATCTTCATTTGCTAGAGGAAATGAGGGAAATAGCAAAGGATACAAGCCATAAGAAGAAAATGAAGCAGAAGGAATACTTTGATCAAAAGATCCGGTGGTCTCCATTTCATGTGAATGACTTGGTTCTAGTATATGATTCTAGATACAAAAAAAGAAGACAGAGAAAATTTCTTCTAAAATGGATGGGGCCCTACAAAATAGCAGCTGTGCATGAAAATGGTACGTACTGACTGGAGGAATTGGATGGCACTCCCATTACGAAATGGGTCAACCATGACAAGTTGAAGATTTTCCAAGCACCAGAATAGTCTACTCAGGATGGAGTAGAAGCTAGGAAGGGGAAGATGTCGACACTAAAATTTTCCTCCGTAATTTCTATTTCATTAATGTATGTATTAGGAATAGGATGTTGTTAAGTATAATTAGTAGTAGCGTCCGATAGAAGATAACGCTATTTGTCGATGCGACGCCGCCAATAATGTATAGTACGGAATAGTCAAAAGTACAATAGGAATGTTGTGGTAAAAGTAAATAGTTGTCGTAAGTGGTCCAAAGTAATGTTAAAATGTCAAAGTTTGGGTAATTAGAGAAGAAGGGTCTACATGATTAGGAATTAGAAATATTATATTGGTAATAAGTACAAGGAGTGAGGTCATAAATATTTTGTGTATTTTATTTGTAAAAAGTCTAAAAATGTGGAACCCATGTAAAATGATAAGGTTTATCTTATCTTAAAAGATAAGCTTACATGTACGAGATAAGAGTTAAGGTATGGAATATGATTCGTCGAGTGGAATTCTTATCCTATCTTAGAGATAAGATGGATAATCTGGAAGTTCTATAAATAGAGAGGCCACCCCCTCATTTAGCATAGAAGGAAGTAGTGAGAAATATTGTATGAAGTGTGTAAAGGAAGCCATCGGTTTAAAGGTGTGTTGAAGAAGCCATTAAGAGATGTAATTGTAAAGTTTCTCCCATAGTCTTGGTGAAGGCAAGTGAAGTCAATAACACTTGAAGTACCTCATGGGTGAGATTGTAACAATTTCATGTTAATATTATAATTTACTTTGATATTTTAGATTTGTCATCATTCCTTCTTATCATAGTCGATGGTATTCTTGTGTTATGTTTGTTGTTGTGTTTCAGTTACATCCACCAAACTAAAGGTTGTGCATTAGTAAATAATCATAGCACGAGGAGTTCCCGGTGAAGAATTATCATAGTGCCCGATTGGTGATGACAAGTCCATTAACAAAATCTTGGCTTTGTCATAACTTCATTGGATTTTTGATCGACACCAATGAAGAGTTCGATGTATTGCCCGACAAGCTCAAGAATGAGAAGGAAACTTACGAAGTCATTCATGACCATTTCAATGGTCCTGATCGATATCGACTTCAAGAAATGATCAACAAGTTTACAGAATATCGGGCACAGTGTCACATCGACTCCCCTGAGCCACTACCAGATACTAAATTTGAGCCGAGAGATGATGATGAATAGCTTCTTCCTCCTGGATGAATATCCCATTTTTGTAAAATATTTAAAAGCATGTTGGCACACACGATGACATCATCCATGTTGCACCATGGGATGTTGTCATCCTAAAATTACCCCAAAGTCAATAGTTGACTTTTAGATATTTTGTAAATAGTGGTTGGCTTTCTTTCGGCTTCTTCCTTCTTCTTCTTCTATAAATATTGGGATACTCGTTGTATTCCTGGTGGACAATTTTGTATGAAAAAGAGAAAGAGGAGAGAAAGACTTTGTGCCTTCTTGTAATAGAAGAGATATTAATATATATGTTCAAACTTTGTGCTCAATATATGTGTTATTACATCAGATCTTTCTTAAGTTAGATCTATGTTTCTATTTCTATTGGATTCATTCTTTTTATCTTTAGATTTTCATTAGTATTGCTTTTTTTTATGTGAATACGTTTGGCTCATGTTTTACTACCAGCCCAAAGCATAAACCTTCCACCTTTCTATTTTAGAATTCATTTATTTTCTTCCTTCGATTTATCCTTCCTCCATTCCTTCCCTCCTTCCTTTCTGTTCATAGTCGAAACTACCTCTATTGGGATGAGATCCCAAACCCCCGGGTTAAAATAGTGTAGATTTGCATAGATTCTTGCTTTATAGAATAGTAATAAACTAGTTTCACTTTGTTGTCTTAAAGAGGGGCTTTGCCACCTGCGCACACCGTTGGCCCTGTTTATCCATAGATCTCGCCTACATGACAGATGTTCGGACCAACGGTTTTTGGTGACTCCATTGGGGATCAAACTCGAGGAAATAGTTAAAAAAATTGAAAGTCACTACCAGTTACAAATTTCAACCCTTTGTTAAAAATCAAAATTTTTACAAAAGTGATCAAAATTGAAAATTTCCTTAAGCAATTCTGGTCGTGCCCAGATAGGAGCTTTTAGTTCGCTGAGTTTTACGAAACTTGTAAATTTCCGTAGATCTGAGATTCTGACATTTTCCAATATTTTTCAAAACCCTTGAAAACTCATGTCAAAGATCCAAAAATCAGCTTTCTAAAGTCAACCCACATTTTATCCTTGTTATTCTTTGTTAAGAAAACCACAATCGGTTGTCATTAAAAGGATAAATTTAAATATTTAGAAAAGTACATGCTACTGATTTTTGCCAAAAAAAGAAAATCAGCAAGTACAAACAAAAATTGTTGTAAATCTACTCTTAATAATTATAGATCTGAATGGGTACACTGGCGGGAGAACAATTTACTCATAGCAGAACAACTCGTGGAGAAGTTGATCTAACTTTTGATCTACTTCGAAGGCACAATTTCAATATCACATTGACACGATTCACATCTCTAAGCTTAGTGGATCAATCAGCCAAAAGTGCCTTGCCTCCACGAAAGAGCCGAGAATTCATAGGGTGCCTCATTATTAATTTGTAGTGCTCTGTTGCTAAGTGGAACCACACTCCCTACTTGTGTTCTCTTTCCTAATTTTCAAATGGCACATCTACCTATACCGTGGGGAAATTCCATGGGTCCTCTAGCACTGCCGCACCTAGTACACCCCCTCCCTCATAGAAATCACAAGAATTTCTGAAATTTGATAGGAGTGGAAATCAAAGCACAGATGCACATATTGTTGCGTTTATTATGTCGTGTAGCATTCTGGATGTAACTCACGAATATGTATCGGTGCGTCTCTTTCTTGAGACCTTGTAAGGACCTACGTTAGAATGGTTCCATCATTTACCAGCTGGTTCATCACCAGTTGGGCCACGTTGCAAACAGCATTTGAAGATAGATACAAACCTTCCAAGGATGTGTTTGCATTGTTGTCACAAATCACTCACATGAAGAAGGAAGTTAGTGAAACCATGCATGATTTTATCACCAGATTCAATGCAATAATCAACCGTGTGTCACTCGCCACGTTGCCAACATTATAAAATCAGAAGTGTTTCTTTGTGAATGCAATGAGTTCAAAGGTAAGTTTCTTACTTTTACAAGAACAGATACCCACATTGGTCCTTGCCCAAGCTGCAGCCATTTGGATAGAAGATAATCTTCTTATATTTGGTGATCTAAGATGAGAGCCATCAAAATCAAAGACTTTAACTTCTTCTCAAGCTACCTCATCAGATCTAGTTTTCTAGAAGATGGCAAATGAATTTCTCTCACTTAAAAAGTAATTGGCTCAAGGATCGCCCACTACTGCATCACCGAGATATCCCACGGAGGAAATTCACTCACAACAACACCCTCAAAGGCCACATTTACCTACTATTTCCCAAAGGTTAGTAATTGAAGCCCCTCCAGTTAATGCTTTTGTAACACTCTGAACTGTTGTTACTTCCTCCTGAGCATTCAAGTGTTGATATATGATTTCTTCTGTAAAAGGATATGTTCCTTTGATTGTGAAGTCATGCTTGATATGGACTGTATCTTCTTTGTAATTGAAGATCTTTGACTAAGTTGGAATATGATTGGACTCTTTTATTTCTTTCATTTTGCACCTGAGTTTAATATGATCTCAGAATGAATTGTGGATTTATCCATCTATAAGACCCAGCCTTGGATCAGTGGCATTGATCCAAGAGATGCTTTAAGTTTATTCGGGATGAACAAAAATTATAGACCTTACGCAGGTTGCAAGGTCTGAATGCATTGAATAAACTATTCTGGAGTCTAACTCAGGCGTATCATGTTAAATGAATTGGTTCTCGATATCGTAATATCAGGAAGGTCTTGATCGTGGGCCAGGTAATAAATTCAGATACATTTATTCAACTAGCTTATTGGCAGTGCTAGAGTGAATCCTGTTCGTGAATGTATGTCTGTAGGTTCTTATTCAACATTTTAATGTTAGACCTAAACTGGATTTATTAAGGTTAATAACCTAAACCTAAACTATAACCTATGGGTTAGGTTAGTGCTAACCTAGGCCTAAGCTATAAACTAATGTTCTAAAGTTAGTGACCTAGCGCTAAGGAGGTTAGACTAAGTATCATCTTAAATCCTAACCTATGCTTCTAACCTAAAAATGTTAGTGGAGGAAGGGGACCTATGAAGGGGTGTGAGCCATGGGCGTAGTTTCTATGGCATTAAATGGGATGGATAAGTATGAAGGACAGGAATTTAGTGGAAGTTTCAAACGGCTAGTGAGGCCGACGTGGCAGAGTCGCCAAAGTTAGAAATGGTCTTTGACTTGCATTTTTCCATCGCCAACTATGGCGGTCGGTGGCAATGGAGATTGAGTGGGAATTTTGGAGTTAATACAATTAATGAACTCGGTCTTTGAGCTCGGATTTCTTAGGAAGACATGCAAAATGGAAAACTGGTAGTTTGTTTGGTTTTTCATGCACTCCGGTTTTCTCTCTGTTTGATCACTGGTTCTTCGCACCAGTCTACTTGGTGTTGCATGGCAAATATGAGTGTAACTCACTCTTTTCTCTATCAAGGAAAGTTTATAAGGCATGGAAATAACAAATTATTGTTGTTGAATCTAACGTGGAAAAAGAGGAGAAGGCTCGAGATCTTTCAAAGTGGTCTTCTTCGGATTTTTAAGCGGCATTACCGTGCATGTTAGGCCATAACTTTTAAAATCTTGCTTTCTTTCAAATGATTTCATTAGAACAACTCTCTGTTCGAGATGATTTTGGGTTCATTGGTTTTTATGGTAGCTTTGTGTGAATTGGTTGTTGTATCTTCTTCGCTCGATTTTTCAAGTGAACCCTTGATGGGTGTGCATTATATTTCGAACGGTTGTTCTACCTTGTTGTGTTTTGCATTTCGGTTAGATTTTGTAGAAATGCTTGCAAGGGTAATGTGTGAAACAGGCACTGTTGGACTCCATGAAAAGTTTTCTTGGTAGATATCAACTTCTATAGAAGCCTTGTTGTTTATACTTCTTGAAATTATAGTATGTTTGGCTTCGTAGAGAAGCTTTGTCGTAAATACCGTATGATTTTGGATATTGTGGGAATCCTTGAATAGATAGAGAGTTTGTTTTAATCTGTATTGTATAAGTTTAATCGAGAATACTATACGGGTTGGATTCCTTTTTGAGTCCCGAAAGGTAACATATGTTTCTACCTTTGTAGAAGTACAGTCGTGAATACTGTATGTTATTGGTATAGTTAGAATACTTGAATTTGATATGTATCTTGTATCTTTCTACTTCTGTAGAAGTTTATTTGAAGAATACCACATGGGTAAGACTCCTTTTTAATCCTGGAGGTGTATATTATGTTTTCCTTTCTGAATAATCTCAGTTGTGAATACTGTTGTGATCCTTGAGTTGTGGTCGCATAAAATCAACTTCAATCTAAACCTTGTTTTGAGCATTAGTGGTATGGATACTGTTGGAGATTTGAAATGTTGCGAGTTGGCTTGATTTTCGATTTAAACCCTCACTGTGTGTGCATAATGTTCAGACTCCTTTTAATATTCTTGTGTCCCTTTCATCCGCTTCTGTGGAAAGTAAAGGAAGGGCTTTCTTTTCAAACTTTACTTGGTTTGAGACTTTGTTGTAATCCGTAGTAGCTTGGCATAGGAGGAAACTCTGAGGAAAATACTGTTATGGAATTTCAGCTTCTGTGAAGACCTTGTTGAGATTGTTTTCTAGAAAACGACTTCTAATATAAGTCATGGCTGTATTATTATAAGAATTTGTTCCAGTTAAATGAGGTTGTGCATGCTGTGTTAGATTCAGTATGAATATCACTATATATGCATAAGGAAACATCATTTGTTTAATGTTATTGAGCCTCTTGTTTGACTGTGATAAAAAGGTTGTTCTTTTGATTTCGGCCTTGGGATCTAAGTCCTTGCAGTGTTTTAGTAGGGACTAGATTGAGCTGTATGTTGCTGAGTGGGATTGTTGTCGTGTTTGTGCATGATTACGTCTTTTGTTATTAAGGTTATCTAGTCTTGTGCTTGACTGAGATAAAGAGTTAACAGTTGTGCCTTGACAAGCGATTGCGCTGGTTATTTTCTCGTTTTAACAATATGGAAGGTTATGTGGAGTCTATATGATGGATTATTTATCACTTCCTTGTCACGATAGCTACTGTGTTGTTCAAGTAAGTTACAGGCAATTTTATATTTGTATCTTGAAGAATGGTAATTCTTTCCGTGGTCTCGACTGGCTTAGTCGCAGGCGTATAATGTGATTGCATTACTTTTAAGTGGACGTTACTGACATGAACATGTTAGGAAGGGACATCCAATGTCTCGCTTTCTTTCTCTCCTACTTGTAAAAGTATATGATGATATATTTTTATCTAATCATTGGAATTGTTTTAACATACGATGGAATCATGAATTATTATGATATTCATTTATTATGTAGAATGTAATGGTCCTGTTCGATGTTTACCCCTTGGGATTCGATGGATAATTGTTTTGGATACACTTGTTCTTCTTGGTCACTAATATTTATGATGAAATATCTGAAAAGTACCTAGGACTATTTAGTAACTATAATATGAGTTACGTGTTTATAGTCATGTTTGCATTACAAAAGAGCATAGTCTGAATATGTTTACATGTTTGGTGAAATGATTTCATTTAAACAGGTTGTTTAATGAAAACAATTGGTGGATTGCGATTGTTTTAAGAATTAGTGCTTATCATGCTCAGTTCATCGAACTGACCCGTGTTGACAATTTTTGCAGATGGTTGCCGTAAGTGGTAAAAGCACGCAGATCTGATAGGATGTTCAGATTGTTTAATTTGGTTTTATGATGAATTACAACTTGATTCTCTAAATATACTACTTGAAGAAAGATGTTCTTTCTTTGTTGAGTATTGTATCAAGTATGCTGAATGCATAAAATGTATTTGATTAGCTTGAAAGGAATGAAAAGAGATATTTGTTACTTATGTGTTTGTATTCATATCTTGATGGTTTGACCTTCTTCGGTTCGAATGATCTTGAGAGCATTATTATTATTGTATAATTTGGAGACTTTTGTGATTATCTAAGTATACTTGCAAGATTATGTAACTGAATACTTATGATTGTTAGTAGTTCTAGTATGTTCTATCTAAAGCTAAATTGGAATTTAGATCACTGTCTTTCTAAAAGCTAGGGTTAAAATAAACCTGAGCAGGAAGCTAAACAAGCTGAATAAATTATTACTTCCTAGTCTTGATCTAAGTCAAGACAACGTTTAATTGGATTCTTAATCACTATATCTCGATACTAATAAGTAAGATATAAAATTCAGTTAAGAGAACTGATATAAACCTAAAAAGGGTTTGGTTAGCAACCTCATGTGAAGGTTGAGGGTTATTGTCCAATTTCGTTGATTTAGAATTATGTATATTCTATGAACACCTTGAAGGGACCGCTAGTCTTAATAACTTCTCTTGTGTAAAGGGTTTTACTATGAAAGGTAATTCTAAGGTGAGGAACCCAGGGATTGGGAAGACTAACCTTAAGGGAGTGTCTTATAGTATAATTTTATCTCAACGTATGTAACACTTATCAATAAGTAGATATTTTCGAGGTGGATTTAAAGGTTGACGGCACAAGTCAACTGCAGGGTTGTACCTTTGAGAAGATTAGGATCTTCTCGAAGATACAACAATGCAGGTGACTTATGACGACACCCTTTGCATTGATCATTAAGATTTACACCTTAAACTCGAACAAGTTACTCTGGGACTGATTAGGAATGTGGTCACGTTTTAAGGCTGCCCTAGGAGACTCGGGGTATCTTGACACACTGGATTAACTAGGGTTGAACCAAGATGTTAGCGTATCCCTAGTCCTCGGGCATCCCTATAACGTTGTCATCTTACTAATCTGTATTCTGAGTGAATAACTTGGGATAGGAGAGTCTGACAGAAGTCAGTATAAGACATTCTACATAACATAAGAATGGGGTGAAGGATGTATTCCAGATTGACGAGTATGCCATCAAGGAATATGAGACATAAGCAATATGTTTCAAATCTTTGGCCAAAGTATCGTAAGTGCTTGATTGTGTTGTCCTAAGTCACCTAGTCTAAGGGATGAGATGCCGATGAATAATGGTAACAATTATTCAGATAGGTTCCTTGGACAGAGCATTCTAAATCCCAGATTAGGGAAGAGAACCGCAAGAGTATTGTGTTAAAATAAAAACGCCAACTCTTTGATACTCATGAATAGATCGGTAGATTACCGAGTCATGGAATGAATAGATCGGAAGTACTCCGAGTCATTACAGCTGCATATGGTTATCTGTTATAAGAATGGTTGTTTTTGATTTGTGAGTTCTAAATTATGTATTTAGAACCAGGAAGCATTTGTCAAAAAAAAATTACTTGTTCTAATGTATAAAAATGAGGATGTTACATCTTGGTATCGTAGCCAAGAAGGTTGCGGCTCTTGGACCTATTGTGTCCATAATCCGATGAAAACTGAATTTTCTTGTAACATAAAATGGTTAGAACAAGGGGAACGTTGCGAATAATGCTCCACCAAGGAGGGGCGAACAACCCAAAAACTTGATGAGATCCTTGCTGCCCTGTTGGACACAAGAGATCGTTTAGCTGTACTTGAACAGCAGGTGATGGGAAATGAGGAGGATGAAGAAGCTGGTAATAACAATCAGCAACCTCCTGAGGACAACCCCGATTTGGGTGTTGATATTAATGCTGGGAATGCACCTGTTCAACCAGAAAACAAAAAGGCCAGGTTGGTAGTAGAACTCACTAATGATATAAAAAGGATAAGCCCACCTAAGTATGATGGTGCCACATTAGTTGATGGAGCTGAGAATGGCTCAGCGAAATGGAGAAGTAATTTGCAATAAGAAACTTCTCAGAGGAAACCAAAGCTATTTGTGGAGCCTATCAGCTCTCCCACGAAGCATCTTCGTGGTGGGATAGCCGTAAAGCTAAGCTAAATATTAATGAGACCAATGTTACTTGGGATCAATTTAAGGGCTATTTTAGGCAATGATGGCTGCCACAACTTTTCTATGATCAGAAAATGACAGAATTCCAGAACTTAGCTCAAGGGAAGCTAACGGTAACTAAATACTGGGAGTGGTTTACAAAACTCCTCAAGTATGTACCGCAGTATCAAACTGACGAGAAGTTCAGAATACGGAAATTCATCATGGGATTGAATCCCGTGATAGGGGGAGAGGTCGATGTTCACAGTCCAACCACTATGGAAGGATTTGTTGAAAAGGCCATAAGACAAGAACAAAAATTAAAGGCTATTTCTACTCATAAGGAGGAAGTGCGGAAGAAGATTGCAAACCCTTCTTCAACCTCTCTTGCACCTAAAAAGGGACCATGGAAAAATTTTGGAAACAAAAGTAAGTTTCCAGGGGATAATAGTAAGAAAGCAGTAGCAAATAAGCCTGCTGGAAATGTAAGGGATAATTTTGCCAAAAATTATAACAATGGGCAGAAGCCCTATGGAGGACAACGTGATAATTACAAGACTGGAGGCAATTTTGAGCCTAAAAGGGACCCGTAGAGGGGCTGCTACAATTGTGGCAAAGACTACTATGCAAATCAGTGCCCTTTGAAGAAGGATGATCATAATCAGCAGCATAAGATACATGCTGCAGTAGCAGACAAGCAAGCTGAAAAGCAAGTGACACCTATAGAAGTTTCGGTAAGTTATTTGGCATACCTGTCACTATTCTTTTTGATACAGGAGCTACTGAATGTTTCATTTCTAATAAAATTGCTTCTAAACTTAAGAGAAAAGCTGGAAAAATGGATAAATCTTGGACTGTACAGTATGGTAATAACTCTGTTCATACAGTGAGTATGTGTCTTTTTGGGGCAGTCCTTGACTTACCTAATTTCTCCATGGAAGTTGACCTCTATGTTACACCTTTGGGGTCTTATGACATTGTCATTGGTGTCAATTGGTTAGCTGAACATAAAGCAAAAGTAGACTACTATGAAAAGAATATAAGATGTTTAGATGATCAGCTGGAAACAACAGAGATTCAAGGGGTTAAACAGGAAATTTCAGTTAGAAAACTGTCAGCTATGCAGCTTAAAAAGGCTAAAAACAAAGGATGTACCCTTTATGCAGTAAAGATATCTAATTTTCAGAAGAAGATGGTGATTCCATGAAACGATTTCCTCTGCTACAAAGTTTCAGGGATGTTTTTCCTAAGGAATTACCAGGGTTACCACCCAAGAGGGAATTTGACTTCACCATCGAAATCAAACTAGGAACAAAACCTATTTCCAAAGCACCTTATCAGATGACTACTACAGAGTTAGTTGAGCTTAAGGCACAATTGCAAGAACTTTTGTCTAAAGGTTTGATTAGACCAAGTGTTTCACCTTGGGGAGCACCTGTAATATTTGTGAAAAAGAAGGATGGAACACTTAGGTCAGTATTGATTATCGAATGTTGAATAAAGAAACAATCAAGAATGATTCCCACTTCCAAGGATCGACGATCTATTTGATCGAATGCGTGGGGCAGCGGGTCTATTCTAAGATAGATCTTTGATCCGGTTATCATCGATTAAGGATTAGAGAAGAAGATATTCATAAAAAGCTTTCCGAACAAGGTACGAACATTATGAATTCACGGTTCTACCCTTTGGATTATGCACCCACAACTTTTATGAACTTAATGAATAATATTTTTCAAGAATATTTGGACAAGTTTGTACTTATATTCTTGGATGATATTCTCATTTATTCTAAAAGTGTTGAGGAGCATAATGAGCATTTGAAGATAGTTTTGGGGATTTTGAGAAAAGAAAGTTGTATGGTAAGTTATCCAAATGTTCTTTCTTTGATTCGAAATTTCACTATTTGGGTCATGTCATTAGCAAGGAAGGAATTGCTGTAGATCCTTCAAAAATAGTGGCAATAACTCGGTGGCTCGCACTAAAGAATGTGCATGAAGTAAGAAGCTTCATGGGTCTTCTTTAACTATTATAGAAAATTTGTTAAGGATTTTTCTAAAGTAGCAGCACTTAGATAACTTCATTGCGAGAAGAAGGATAAGAAATTTATTTGGAATGATAAGTGTGAAGCGGCTTTCAAAAGTCTGAAAATCCAGTTGACTTCTACACCTATATTAGTTGTACCAGACCCAAATGGGAGCTTTACTGTTGTAACGGATGCTTCTGGGGAAGGCCTTGGAGGTGTTTTGTTACAAAATGATCAAGTCATAGCATATGAAAGTAGAAAACTTAAGTTACATGAGCTGAATTATGCTCCTCATGATTTGGAGCTTGCTACCATTGTTCATGCGCTTCAAGTCTGGAGACACTATTTACTTGGGAAACCTTTTGAGTTGAAAATTGATCATTTAGGACTGAAATATATTTTCACTCAAATTCTAATCTAAATGCGAGATAGAAAGGTGGTTAGAATTTTTATCACAATATGATTTTGATATTAGCTACATCAAAGGGAAGGAGAATAGAGCAGCAGATGCTCTAAGTCGTAGGAGGCACATTTCTGCTCTTATAACATTAAGAACTCAGCTTTAAGGATGAGGTAAAAAGTGCCTAAGAATCGATATTTACTTTCACAAGTAAAGCGGTAGCTTTGCTGCAACCTAATGATGAAAGGTATAAAGGTTTCATTTTGATAATGAAGGAATCTTGTGTTATGAAAACAGGGTATACGTACCTATCTATGCTTGAATGATTTGAGGAAGAAGTTGTTAGTTGAATTTCATAATTCACCTTTCTCTGGACACCCGGGTATTACAAAAATGCTTGCTGATCCAAACAACAATACTTTTGGAAAGGTATGAAAAAGGATGTCAATGAATTTGTAACTCATTGTCTGGAATGTCGAGTGAGGTTAAGGCGAAACATATGCACCCTGATGGATCAAGTATATCCTCATAGCATACCGCAGATACAAATGGCAAGTAATAAGCATGGACTTTGTACAAGGGTTACCTATGTCCAGAATAAACATGATGTTATCCTCGGTAGTTGTTGATAAACTAACTAAGGTAGCTCATTTCATCGCTGGAAATCTAAAGGATGATTCACCGAAGCTTAGCCAAAAGATTCGTACATGAAAATTTCAGATTACATGGTGTACTAGAATTGATTATATCTGACAGGGATCCAAGAATGATGTCAAGGTTTTGGCAAATGCTTAATACAACTCTTGGAACGAAACTAAACTTCAGTTCTGCATATCATCCGGAAACGGATGGACAAACTGAGAGGGTAAATCAAGTGTTGGAAGACATGTTGCAAATGTATTGCATGGATCAACATTATAAATGGGAAGAGTATCTTCCATTAGTTGAATTCGCATACAACAACACTTATCACTCATCTCTTAAAATGGCACCATTTGAAGCACTTTATGGAAGAAAGTGCAGAACCCCTGTTAGTTGGGATAGTGTTGAGGATAGAGTGGTAATTGGACCAGAGATCCTCACTGAAATGGAACAACAAGTTAAGCTGATTCGTGAACGATTAAAGGAAGCAGCGGATAGGCAGAAGAGCTATGCTGACCTTAAGTGGGTTGATCGAAGGTTTGAGCTTGGTGAGAAGGTTTTTCTTCGTGTTAAACCCAGAAAGAGTTCTATAACTTTTGGCAAGGCTGCCAAGTTGTCACCTCGTTTCGTGGGACCTTTCAAAATTGTCAAAATAATCAATCCTGTAGCTTATCGATTAGCATTACCACCTGCTTTATCTCGCATGCATGATGTTTTCCATATTTCTTTGCTTAAGAAATACATTTCAGATTTGTCACATGTCTTAAATTGAATTCCTTACAGTCCAAGACCAGGAATAATCATGGTTAAACCCACACGAGTGCTGAAACTCACCAATTGCATTTGAGAAATCATGAAATACAACAATGTAAGGTCCAAAGTGGGACCAGCTTTAATGAAGAAAGTGCAACTTGGGAAAATCTGGAAGAGATGAAAATTGCTTTTCCTTTTCTTTTTCAACGAGAATGAAATCATTGACAAAACATTTCTTTTATGAACTTATCTATTTCAAGTTTATATAAAAGCCAAATGGAGGTAAACATTATTCAAATTTGAATAAAATGTGTTGTGACATTGATTTCTGGAACTATGCAAGTTGGAAATAGTCGCATTGTTTTGTGAACTAATAAATTGGTTGACCTGAAGGTTAATCGAATATGTAATCATCGGGATGATGAATCTTTTAGGAGGGAATCATGTAACACTCTGAACTGTTGTTACTTCCTCCTGAGCATTCAAGTGTTGATATATGATTTCTTCTGTAAAAGGATATGTTCCTTTGATTGTGAAGTCATGCTTGATATGGACTGTATCTTCTTTGTAATTGAAGATCTTTGACTGAGTCGGAATATGATTGGACTCTTTTATTTCTTTCATTTTGCACCTAAGTTTAATCTGATCTCGGAATGAATTGTGGATTTATCCATCTATAAGACCTAGCCTTGGATCAGTGGCATTGATCCAAGAGATGCTTTAAGTTTATTCGGGATGAACAAAAATTATAGACCTTACGCAGGTTGCAAGGTCTGAATGCGTTGAATAAGCTATTGAGTCTAACTCAGGCTGATCATGTTAAATGAATTGGTTCCCAATATCATAATATCAGGAAGGTCTTAATCGTGGGTGAGGTAGTAAATTCAGATACATTTATTCAACTAGCCTATTGGCAGTGCTGGAGTGAATCCTTTTCGTGAATGTATGTCTGTAGGTTCTTATTCTGAACATTTTAAATGTTAGACCTAAACTGGATTTATTAAGGTTAATAACCTAAACCTAAACTATAACCTATGGGTTAGGTTAGTGCTAACCTAGGCCTAAGCTATAAACTAATGTTCTAAAGTTAGTGACCTAGCGCTAAGGAGGTTAGACTAAGTATCATCTTAAATCCTAACCTATGCTTCTAACCTAACAAATGTTAGTGGAGGAAGGGGACCTATGAAGGGGTGCGAGCCATGGGCGGTAGTTTCTATGGCATTAAATGGGATGGATAAGTATGAAGGACAGGGATTTAGTGGAAGTTTCAAACGGCTAGTGAGGCCGACGTGGCAGAGTCGCCAAAGTTAGAAATGGTCTTTGACTTGCATTTGTCCATCGCCAACTATGGCGGTCGGTGGCAATGGAGATTGAGTGGGAATTTTGGAGTTAATACAATTAATGAACTCGGTCTTCGAGCTCAGATTTCTCGGGAAGACATGCAAAATGGAAAACTGGTAGTTTGTTTGGTTTTTCATGCGCTCCGGTTTTCTCTCTGTTTGATCACTGGTTCTTCACACCAGTCTACTTGGTGTTGCATGGCAAATATGAGTGTAACTCACTCTTTTCTCTATCAAGGAAAGTTTATAAGGCATGGAAATAACAAATTATTGTTGTTGAATCTAACGTGGAAAAAGAGGAGAAGGCTCGAGCTCTTTCAGTGGTCTTCTTCAGATTTTTAAGCGGCATTACCAGGCATGTTAGGCCCTAACTTTTAAAAATCTTGCTTTCTTTCAAATGATTTCATTAGAACAACTCTGTTCAGATGATTTTTGGGTTCAGTTGGTTTTTATGGTAGCTTTGTGTGAATTGGTTGTTGTATCTTCTTACTGGCTCGATTTTTCAAGTGAACCCTTGATGGGTGTGCATTGTATTTCGAACGGTTGTTCTACCTTGCTGTGTTTTGCATTTCGGTTAGATTTTGTAGAAATGCTTGCAAGGGTAATGTGTGAAACAGGCACTGTTGGACTCCATGAAAAGTTTTCTTGGTAGATATCGACTTCTATAGAAGCCTTGTTGTTTATACTTCTTGAAATTATAGTATGTTTGGCTTCTGTAGAAGCTTTGTCGTAAATACTGTATGATTTTGGATATTGTGGGAATCCTTGAATAGATAGAGTTTTTAACTGTTGTAGAAGTTTAATCGAGAATACTATACGGGTTCGATTCCTTTTTGAGTCCTGGAAAGGTAACATACATTTCTACCTTTGTAGAAGTACAGTCGTGAATACTGTATGTTATTGGTATAGTTAGAATACTTGAATTTGATATGTATCTTGTATCTTTCTACTTCTGTAGAAGTTTATTTGAAGAATACCACATGGGTAAGACTCCTTTTTAATCCTGGAGGCATATATTATGTTTTCCTTTCTGAATAATCTCAGTTGTGAATACTGTTGTGATCCTTGAGTTGTGGTCGCATAAAATCAACTTCAATCTAAACCTTGTTTTGAGCATTAGTGGTATGGATACTGTTGGAGATTTGAAATGTTGCGAGTTGGCTTGATTTTCGATTTAAACCCTCGTTGTGCGTGCATAACGTTCAGACTCCTTTTTAATATTCTTGTGTCCCTTTCTGTCCGCTTCTGTGGAAAGTAAAGGAAGGGCTTTCTTTTCAAACTTTACTTGGTTTGAGACTTTGTTGTAATCCGTAGTAGCTTGGCATAGGAGGAAACTCTGAGGAAAATACTGTTATGGAATTTCGTCTTCTATGAAGACCTTGTTGAGATTGTTTTCTGGAAAATGAATTCTAATATAAGTCATGGTTGTATGATTATAAGAATTTGTTCCAGTTAAATGAGGCTATGCATGCTGTGTTAGATTCAATATGAATATCACTATATATGCATAAGGAAACATCATTTGTTTAATGTTATTGAGCCTCTTGTTTGACTATGATAAAAAGGTTGTTCTTTTGATTTCGGCCTTGGGATCTAAGTCCTTGCAGTGTTTTAGTAGGGACTAGATTGAGCTATATGTTGCTGAGTGGGATTGTTGTCGTGTTTGTGCATGATTTCATCTTTTGTTATTAAGGTTATCTAGTCTTGTGCTTGACTGAGATAAAGAGTTAATAGCTGTGCCTTGACAAGCGATTGCGCTGGTTATTTTCTCATTTTTTTTGAACAATATGGAAGGTTATGTGGAGTCTATATGATGGATTATTTATCACTGCCTTGTCACGATAGCTACTGTGTTGTTCAAGTAAGTTACAGGCAATTTTATATTTGTATCTTGAAGAATGGTAATTCTTTCCGTGGTCTCGACTGGCTTAGTCGCAGGCGTATAATGTGATTGCATTACTTTTAAGTGGACGTTACAGTCATGAACATGTTAGGAAGGGACATCTGAATGTCTCGGTTTCTTTCTCTCCTGCTGTAAAGTATATGTTGATATATTTTTATCTAACTGTTGGAATTGTTTTAACATACTGATGGAATCATGAATTATTATGATATTCATTTTATTATGTTGAATGTAATGGTCATCGATGTTTGTTGTCCTTGGGATTCGGATGGATAATTGTTTTGGATACACTTGTTCTTCTTGGTCACTAATATTTATGATGAAATATCTAAAAGTACCTAGGACTATTTAGTAACTATAATATGAGTTACGCGTTTATAGTTATGTTTACATTACAAAAGAGCATAGTCTGAATATGTTTACATGTTTGGTGAAATGATTTCATTTAAACAGGTTGTTTAATGAAAACAATTGGTGGATTGCGATTGTTTTAAGAATTAGTGCTTATCATGCTCAGTTCATCGAACTGACCCGTGTTGACAATTTTTGCGAGATGGTTTCCGTAAGTAAGTGGTAAAAGCACGCAGATCTGATAGGATGTTCAGATTGTTTAATTTGGTTTTATGATGAATTACAGCTTGATTCTCTAAATATACTACTTGAAGAAAGATGTTCTTTTGCTGTTGAGTATTGTATCAAGTATGTTGAATGCATAAAATGTATTTGATTAGCTTGAAAGGAATGAAAAGAGATATTTGTTACTTATGTGTTTGTATTCGTATCTTGATGGTTTGACCTTCTTCGGTTCGAATGATCTTGAGAGCATTATTATTATTGTATAATTTGGAGACTTTTGTGATTATCTAAGTATACTTGCAAGATTATGTAGCTGAATACTTATGATTGTTAGTAGTTCTAGTATGTTCTATCTAAAGCAAAATTAGAATTTAGATCACTGTCTTTCTAAAGCTAGGGTTAAAATAAACTGAAGCAGAAGCTAAAAAAGCTGATTAAATTATTACTTCCTAATCTTAATCTAATTCAAGACAACGTTTAATTGGATTCTTAATCACTATATCTCGATACTAATAAGTAAGGTATAAAATTCAGTTAAGAGAACTGATATAAACCTAAAAAGGGTTTGGTTAGCAACCTCATGTGAAGGTTGAGGGTTATTGTCCAATTTCGTTGATTTAGAATTATGTATATTCTATGAACACCTTGAAGGGACCGCTAGTCTTAATAACTTCTCTTGTGTAAAGGGTTTTACTGAGAAAGGTAATTCTAAGGTGAGGAACTCAAGGATTGGGAAGACTAACCTTAAGGGAGCGTCTTATAGTATAATTTTATCTCAACGTATGTAACACTTATCAATAAGTAGATCTTTTCGAGGTGGATTTAGAGGTTGACGGCACAAGTCAACTGCATGGTTGTACCTTCGAGAAGATTAGGATCTTCTCGAAGATACAACAATGCAAGTGACTTATGACGACACCCTTTGCATTGATTGTTAAGATTTACACCTTAAACGCGAACAAGTTACTCTGGGACTGATTAGGAATGTGGTCACGTTTTAAGGCTGCCCTAGGAGACTCGGGGTATCTTGACACACTAGATTAACTAGGGTTGAACTAGTATGTCACCGTATCCCTAGTCCTCGGGAGCATCCCTATAACGTTGTCATCTTACTAATCTGTTCCTGAGTGAATAACTTGGGATAGGAGAGTCTGACAGAAGTCAGTATAAGACATTCTACATAACATAGGAATGGGGTGAAGGATGTATTCCAGTTGACGAGTATGCCGTCAAGGAATACGAGACATAAGCAATATGTTTCAAATCTTTGGCCAAAGTATCGTAAAGCTACGATTGCGTTGTCCTAAGTCACCTAGTCTCTAGGGATGAGATGTTGATGAATAATGGTAACAATTATTCGAATAGGTTCCTTGACAGAGAGAGCATTCTAAATCCCAGATTAGGGAAGAGAACCGCAAGAGTATTGTGTTAAAATAAAAATACCAACTCTTTGATACTCATGAATAGATCGGTAGATTACCGAGTCATGGAATGAATAGATCGAAAGTACTCCGAGTCATTACAATGCATATGGTTATCTTCTATAAGAATGGTTGTTTTTGATTTGTGAGTTCTAAATTATGTATTTAGAACCAGGAAGCATTTGTCAAAAAAAAAATTAATTGTTCTAATGTATAAAAATGAGGATGTTATAGCTTTGGTGGAGATCGAAGAAGATGAGAAAATTTATGAAGAACCTTCGTCGCAAGGGTGAAGATGATCAAGATGTCGGTGAACCGACCGCGACTCTACTATCGTAGTACATGGAATTTGAAGGCGAGGAATCTAATGAAGAAGAAGGTACCCAAAGGTTCACAAGTGGACAATCATATGCATTTTTCACTCACTCACAAGGAAAAGAAGCATAGGTTGATTCAAAAAAAAAAAAAAAACATTGTGGTAACTCCTCTTCCAACCATTGCTAATAGAGGTAATCCCCTTCCGGCTCAACCTACCGTTAAACCTTTTGTCAAGAAATCTTCTCCTCCTAACCAGCCTTCTTCAAGTTCCATAAATACTAGTAACCCTCCCCCATAAATGTGAAATGAAGGACTCATTCCTTCATTAGCACAACCCTTGGTCGCATTTGATATAATTGATCATGCCAAAAAGACCAAGATCAAGATGTCTGAAGCAAAATATCTTCAGTCCAACCCAGAGCAGCTTGTGAGATTAACCAAGTACATCCAAAGCAAGGTTGCCATTCCTCCTAGTTCCCCAAAAGGAATTCTCCCCACTCCTCTTGCATCCCACATAAACATTGCCTCGACTTCTACGTCAAGAAAAATTAAAAATTTTATCTCTCCCTCCTGATTAATGGTCACAAGTTAAGTAACTGCATAATTGATTCTAGAGCATCTGATAATGTCATGCCAACAAAGGTCACCCATGCTTTGGGCCTAACTCTTACTAAACCTTTTGGCAGATGTTACTCCATGTAAACCAAGTAAGTGTTGTTGATTAGTCAAATCAAGGATGCACTATTTGCATTCGCATCATTCCCGAGAGAAGAGGGTAAAAATGGCTATCCTCGTAGCTAACATTCCAGATGCATACGGAATTTTTCTCGGAAGAATATTTTGCAGAGAAGTTGATGGAGAGATTCATATGGACTAGTCCAAAGCCAGGATTCCCATCAAAGGAGTAATGCAAACATTGGAGCCTGAATCACAAAAGAAATATCTGATCACCAACTCTGATGACCCTAAGGCTCGATTATTTTTAAATCATCTGGGATGGGAAATTACTTCCTATCCACATACTCAGATAAAATGGAGGTTCTCGCCTGAAGAAGACCTCAACAAAGTATGGATATTGAAGTTTGATGGCGGTTATGTAACGAGTGGATGCGCACTCGAGCTATGCTAATATCTCCCGAGGAGGAGATTTTTCTTTCTCTTTCAAGTTGTACTTTTTCAACACAAATAATACTTGTTGAGTATGAATCTTTGCTACTTGGCATGCGAGCTATAAAAGAGAAGGGGATAAAGAACCTAAAAGTACATGGTGATGTTGAGTTGATCGTCAATCAAGTAAAAGGAATATACCATTTAAAGAATGATAGGTTCGGACATTACAAAGAATGCGGTGTGGGACAAAGATCAAGGAATTTGATACTTTCTCAACCAAAGCGATCCCATGAGCTCAAAATGACATGGTTGATTCCTTGGCCATTTCAGCATCTCTCATGCTCCCTAATCCATGACTAAAAAACAAATACATACACCATTAAAGTGGTTTTCCACCCGAGTGTGCTAGATAATTCTCAACACCGGCAAGTATTCAATGACGACAATCAACTTATCACTTTCCTAGAGAAATCGACAATTTCAAAGAGCCTCATTCTCGAGGATCAACTTCTGCGCATGCCGTGAGTCTCTCACTGGTCAAGCACATGAATATTACAAAGATTCAGTAATGCAGCTCAAAGGAAATAAGATTTTTAAAGGTTTGGTTTCCTTGGAATGACAATTTGATAGACACGATCGTTTTGTAAAGAAAAAGTGACAGGATGATCCTCACTCTTCTCCGGAAACTGAATCTATCAATCTGGGTACTATAAAACATCCTCATTCCGTGAACATTGGGAAGTGTTGTGCACCCGAAGAGAAGCAAAATTTTGTTAAGCTGCTGAAGAAATACATGGATGTGTTAGCATGGTCTTATTCTGACCTAAATTCATTCAAATAAAAAGACATTCAACATGACATCCCACTCAAAGATGACGTCAAGCCTTTTTGCCAGAAACAAAGGCACTACAACCCCAAGATCTCAAGTACTATCCAGGTGAAATTCAAAAAATGTTGGATGCAGGAATAATTTTTCCCATTCACCACAGTACCTAGGTTGTGAATATTGTACCTATGAGGAAGAAGAATGGTAAAATACGCATATGCGTAGATTTTCACAACTTGAACTAGTCATCTCTAAAGGATAACTACCCACTGCCAATAATGGATCACATACTTCAGGTAGTCACTAGTTCAGAAATGATGTCCATGCTTTCCAATTTTCAAGTTACCCCTAAAGACCAGTTCAAAACAGCATTCATCACTCCTTGGGGTACCTTCACTTATAGCATAATGCCATTTGGTTTAATCAATACCGTGCCACTTCCAACGAGTGATGGATTTTACATTCAAGGGTATGATGGGAAAGGTCATCGTAATTTACCTAGATGACCTGACCATGTTCTCCAAAAAATGAAGTGATCATTGTGATCATTTGGAGCAAGTCTTGATTAGATGCTAAGAACACGAATTTCACTAAATCCCAAGAAATCGAGTTTTGGAGTTACTCAAGGGAAGCTGCTTAGGACATTTTTGTCGGTAGAGAAGGAACCAAGATAGATGTTGAAAGATTCAAGGCTTATCGAATATTACCTTGCCCACAAGCAAGGCTGGCATTCACTCTTTCTTTGGAAAGGTAAATTTCCTTAGATGCTTCATCCCTGATTTTGTTGAGAAGACTCGTCATATTTCTAATATGATGAAAGGGTCTCAAACTTTCCGATGGAGTGAGGAAGGCATAAAATCATTCAAAGATATAAAAGCCTCTGTCACTCATGCTCCCGTTCTGGTATGCCTGGACTTCTAAGCAAAGACTTCATCATGTACAGTTATGCCTCTAAGCATACTGTATCGGCCATCTTAATGCAAAAGAACTCTGAGGATATTGAATCCCCGATTGCTTTCATGAGTTCTCCTCTTAAGCCACATGAACTAAAGATGTCACAGTTGGAAAAGCACACCTTTTCCATGGTAAAAGTGGTCAAAAATTTCTGCTACTACATTTTGAACTCTCATACAGTAGTGTTGGTCCCAGACACGGCCGTTAAGTCTATCCTGACTCAACAGGACTTAGGGAGCTTATGAGGAAATTAGATTACAAAGTTCCGGAGTATGATTTGGAGATCAAACCAACTAAGTTGGTAAGAGGTAAGGGCCTGTGTCAGCTAATGGCTGAAAACAAAGATTCAAAGGCACCTGAAGGTGAAGTTGATCACGTTGGTAAAGAGAAAGGTGAGCTTGAGAGAGTGGATTCCTTGCCCATGGTTCTATTTTTCGTGACCCGGTGGACGAATGGTATTCGAGACATTGTGTTCTTTCTCACCGTGGTGAGTGCCCCACTCACCGACCCCAAAAGAGAACCAGACGGTAAAGCTTAGAGCCGCAAGATATGTCATATGGAATTATGGGTTGTATAAATGTGGGATAGACGACATTTTCCTAAGATGCGTCGACAAGCCACAACAGATAAGGTTGTTGGAGAGTTTTCATGACTCATCCCGTGGTGGTCACTTCTCCTCATCGCAATAGCACACAAGATCATCCGGGCCAAGTACTCTACTGCGCCAATGCTATTTCGGATGCAACCACCTAGGTAGCAAAATGTCAACTTTGCCACAGGTTCATTGGCAAACCAAAGTTGGCTGCATTTCCCTCAAGCCGGTCATTATTGACAAACCATTCAGAAGTGGGGAATCGACTTTATTGGAGAACTTAATCCTCAATCAAGTGTAGGACATAGTTATGTCCTAACAAAGAACATATTACTTCACCAAATGGGTGGAGGTCATACTGTCAAGCATGCCACTTCTGAATTTGTTTACAAATTCATCAAGAAAAATATTATAGTAAGATTTGGCATTCCACAGAAGATCGTTGTTGATAATGCTTCTAACTTATCTTCACGAGAAGTAATTGGTTTTGTTATGGATATGGAATAGCCTTAGCCCATGCTTCTGATTACTACCCTCAAGGAAATGGTCAGGTAGAATCCAAAGAACAAAACCAGTGACTATTATTCAAAAGCTTGTTGATGAAAACCAGAGGTCCTGGCACAAGTCATTGTATGATGTTTTGTGGGCAAATTGGATTACTCTAAAGAGATATCTTAGAATGTCACCCTTCCGGTGTTGTATGAGACCGAGGCTGAAATCATTATCACCACAGAACTTCCTGCTCTGCGCTTAGCTCGAGCTATAGAAGATGGAACTTTTCAAAATTCTCTCAAAAAGAGGATTATGTACCTGACGAGAACTTGAAGAAAAATGAGTGAAGGTGGTCGATAATATCACCGAACATCGAATCAATCAAGAGGTTTTTTGACAAGAAGGCTAAGCGGAGAGACTTCCGTGTTGGAGATCTTATTCTTCCGTGGGACAAACGAAGAGAACTAAAAGGAATGCATGGAGAGTTTGACTCTCTTTGAGAGGGCCATACAAGATCAATCAACTTAATGGAGAAAATAGCTTCTTTCTCTTGTATCTGGATGGAACTGAGCTCTTGCTTCCCTATAGCGGGTAGCACATGAAGATCTTTAGGAAGTAGAGATTTCTCTCTTCTTTTTACAGATCATCTTTTTGTTGTGTGTTTTCTTTCTATTATGTGTTTGCTTTCTGTTTGTTGTGTGTCATTTTCTCGTCACCTTGTTTTTGACTCCCTAAACCCAATGGATAGGCACATGATAATATGAGATTCTCTACCCTTAAGTTTCACTTAAGGATAGTCCCCAGGAAGAGCTAGCTCTTATCCCGTAAAATTGACAAGGGCTATTTTGCAGGTAACCATACCAAAATTTCATTTTGGTCCCCTAAAAGGTCTCACAACTTTCAAAATGGCCTAACATTCCATTCCAGAAATAAAGATTTAAGAACTTATCCATTTTCAACCTTTTTGAACTAGGCGCAAGAAATGTTGTGTCGACATCATGAAATGTGTGCCCCTTTAAAATTCCCTTAGGTGCAGGAAATGACATGCCAAAGATCCTTAGAGTTACGCCCTTTGCGCGAAAATTTTCATGTCAACATCCCCAAACTGCTCGCGCCAAAGAAATGCACTAAAGGCACAAAAATATTTTTTTGACATATCAAAATGTTTGCTTAAGGCACTAAAGCTTTTGTGTCCACACCAACCAAGTTACGTCAAGGTGCATTTATACCCATGTCGACACTTGAAGGTGCGCCAAAGAAAATATGGTGGTGTAATAAATGCCAAATTTTCTATATATAGGCGCTTAACACTTGTCATTTTCATGATTTGAAAATTGTGAAAAGTATTCCTCTACAACTATCCCTATCATGCCTGCGTTCCTCTTTTTGAGTTTCTGGACCCCAATGTCATCCTTCATCCTTTATTAAACCGGGTAAGTGGATTTTATCACACTTATTGTTGTTTGCGGTTTTTATTTCTTGGTTGTGTGTGGTTTTAGGTTTTTAATAAAAATTTAAAACTAAAATGAATAAACTACCCCCCCATCACCATTTGAAAGCATCTTATCCCTCCTTCCAGATCTGTAAATATGAGAAGGCTCTGCCTTGCATAAAATCCCACCAAACCTCTCTTTATCACTTTGCAAAAAACCAAAAAGTAAGAAAGGTCAGGAAAAGAGAGAGAAATCTGTGTTGTTTTCAAAGAAATACAAAAAAAATTATCCTTTGGCACACTATTTTTATATGTTGCACACCTCACACTCGCGCCTTGGCACATTGTCCCCACATGCAACACATTCCAAATTTGCGCCAAGATCACCACTTAACACATTTTCTAATAGACAGGCACATCCCAACCAACATCAACATTTTATGTTGTGCTCTCCAAATTTGTGCCCTTTATAAACCCTTTGGCGCATTAAGCTTCTGTGTAGCATATTCCAAAATTACGCCTTGGGCGCACTGAAAATCCATGCAACATCATCTTTTACGGCACCTAGTTAATGCAATTCTCCTCAAGCACCGGTGCATAAACCTTAACACTGTAACTACATGTTGTGTGTCACAAACCCGTGCCCCACACCTTTCTCCTTGGTGCTAAAACCTTTTGTGCAACACTCTTGAAAAGTGCACCCTTTAGAATCCTTTCACGCAGCTTTTCCCCTCTCAACACAGACACACCTTTTTGCATGTTGACATCTCCAAAAGTGTGCCCAGCCTTTTTTAGCCTCTCGCAGATATGTTATGAACTTATGCCTTGTGCCCTAAGCCTTATCCTTGCACATTCTTCTTTCTGCAAGCTTTCATTATGAATGAAATGACGATTGACATGGCTCTTCTGCGTTGGAATTCCTTGATCCTTTTTGTAGAGAAACAACTATCTTCGAACTCACACATGTCTTCGTTAAGCAAGAAGACAACTAATTCAAATGGTAAAGTAAGGTTGATAGAGAAGGAGATGAAATATAAATACCAGAAAGTCAAGATTCCTGACTCACTTGCAGAGTGTAGTCTCGACATCAGAGACTCCGAGTTGGGACACATAGATATGGATGACTTCTGGGCGAGAACCAAACAGGTTACCGGTGGCCCATGGATGGAAAAATTGGTGGGCAGCGGACTACACTTTACATAAAGAATTCCTGTAAGTGCCATGAATAATCATTTCATCATGTTGGTGGCCCGTTGTTACAACAAAGACACAAGATGTGTCAAAGATAAGGAGGGCAAGGTGATCATCAACCTCACTGCCCGCCATTTTGAAATAACATTGGGCATTCCTCACCATAGCCATTATGTGGCAATAAGCCATAAAGAATGCTTAAAGACATGGATCGAAAATGAATACAAGTGTATGCAGATGATGACCGAGGTCTACCTAAAAAACAAGAAGGTAGTGAGTAGATGGCCTCAAGTCATCCATCGCAGTGACTTCAACGAGGATTTGAGTGATACTATCACCTTCCTCAGTAGAGTATTTCTACTTCTTGACACCCACTGCTTTCACAAATGGATGCTCATGTATTTAGAGAACATGAGTAATAATGTGCCTGATCAATGCTTCGGCTGAGGGGAGATTATAAGCGATACTATCTCGGAACAACTCCAATAGGTTTCAACAACTGGGAAATTCTATATGAATTCATATGTTGTATATGCAGACACATCGAGAGAGAGAGTTCCTGGGCTAATTCAAAGTGGGGTATGGCCCCAGGTCAGAATTTATGAGTACTACCTAGAGTTAAGGCTCGATAACAAGATATCACCCAGCTTTAATAAAATCAATGACACTTTCTTCTATGAGGTGATTTGCCTATTGAGGCTAAACATGAGATATAGTTGGACCAGCATGAGTGTGATTTCTGCCACAAGCAATGGGGGCTTTGTTTACATAATGCCCCACCTTCACATATCTCAGGGCTGCCAACTTTCTAGGAGAGCCAACAAAGTTACCAAGGTATGCAGGGCCCAAGCTAATTCTTTTGGAGCTGTCAAGATAGCTAATTATATATCACTAAAAGTGCATGAAAAGGAAGAAAAGGGGAACTCCATTCCCCCTCATAGTTGTAGATACACTGCACCTCAATAGGTAAAGCACAAGAAATGTATGCCAAGCTAGAATTGTTGAACTTGAAACATGATTTCGCGGCAAGGCCAACCTTCAACTGCCGGAGTTGCCTCCCCAAGGTAAAGATCGATCCCATCCATGTCCCAGAGATCGAGGACATATGTATCAACATGAACCATGAAATTGAAATTAGGTGAAAGGATCACTCCCGGATGGCTTTGGTAGAGATCATCCACTATGGAGTTGCCATCATCCCAAAATATTTCCAAGAAACTGATCAAGAAATTGATCAGTTTACCTTGACACGGATGGGGATGATTGGCCATTTGCAAGTATCAATAGAACCAAAGCACCCAAGACCATAGGATAAAGGGTCAAATCCATGTTACAACGCACCGAGCATTGGTAAAAATGAAATGGTCTCATCTACCTTGGAGTAGATTTCACTACTTCTCCCTTAGGAAGGGCACCTCTAAGGCCAGATCACTTACTAAAGGGAAAAGGAAAAGATAAAGTTGGAGAGCCAAGCAAGCAGGAGGAAACTCCTAAGAGCCCTCCTTCTACCGTAGAAGAGAAAATAGTGGACTTAGTGTCCCCAGAAGAGAAGAAGCGACAAGTGTTCCAATGGACACATCCACTCAGGATGTTGTCATAGCTACAACTGTTGAGGTAACCACTCTTCCTACCTCCGCTCCCCTTCCTCCTCCTGTCACTCAAGCAACCACTCCTATGGTTGTGTCTTCTCCTCCGTCTTCCTCCCTTCCATCTCCCTCCTCTTCCATCTTCTCTTCTCTCACAAATCTGTCCCCCAACATTTATTCCATCATGTTGCAGATCCCTTCCGCTCCCATGTCCCTCTCTTCCCCTGTGGTAACTCACGGCCCCGAGTAGTATTACTTTGGACTCCTTGTTGATGCCACCACCAAGTGTATCCATGTTATTTCCGATGGCCCCTACTATTGCTTCCCCTTTTACTCACATTTCTTCTTCTTCCTCCACCCCACTCCCATAAGTCTAAGTTGGATCTCTGACCATCTGGGTCAACTCAAGAGAAAGGTCCCCATAGCACCCATGGACTTCTCCATCATTCCGAAAAAGGGACCCAAGAAGCAAAAAGCAATAACTCGCTTCTCAAAAAGTGCCTCAGGAGAAAGGGTCATGGAGATAGCCTACCCAGATCCCATAAAGAAGAAAGAAGATTTGTCTCCTATAGACTTCACAGTGACTCAAGTCACAATGGGAACCTCATCAGAAAGTCTACAAGGAGAAGCCTTGTCAGCTGTAGATGCCCTCTGCAAAAAGCTACAAGAGGCCAAAGAGGAGAAGAGAGTGCTAAAAGAATAGAATAAACATCTCCTCCAAGCTTTGCAGAAAATGGGTCGAGCTCCTTCAGCAACTACTATAGAACCTGTTCAGACTCCCAGTCCAGAGAAGATAAATGAGTACATAAAGATTGTTGAACAAGGTACAACTGTGTCATCCTTGATTGAGAAGATCCTCCAGGATGGTCAAGAGATAATTGGTAGGTTTACCCTACTCCACCAAGATATAACTCAGGAAAATAAAGAGCTACAAGCAGTATCATGTTCCCTCTCCAAGGAACTAGATAACACTAAATTGCAGCAAGGACCACTCCAGAAAAAGGTCAACTATTCAGCTGACGACCTATTAAAGGTTGATGTTATCGATCACTGCGAGCACATTATAAATCTCTCACTACTTTAGATTACCGTGTCAATCAAATGGAATACATCCTGGAGTGAATTGAAAAATCAAGGAAGAAACCTTGGAAGCAATGCACAACATGGAAAAGATACTCTCGAAGATGGCTCCTGAGCTACTCAGTGCATCCTATGAATTAAGAGAGGCAGATGATACATTCCAATGCTTCAAGGCTATTGTCTCTCGAGATCCGGCACAAGAGGTCACTTTCAACCGAGAGTCCATTAACAAACTCTTGGCCTGTCATGAATTCATTGGCTTTTTTATCGACGCCAATGAAGAGTTCGATGTATTGCCCGACAAGCTCAAGATCGAGAAGGAAACTTTCCAAGTCATTCATAACCACTTTAGTGGTCCCGCTCGATATCAAATTCAAGAAATGATCAAGCAAGTTTGCGTAATATTAGACACGAAGTGTCACATCGACTCCCGAGTCACCGCTTCGGATACTAATTTTGAGCCGAGAGATGATGATGAATAGTTTCTTCCTCTTGGATGAATATCCCATTTTTGTAAAATATTTAAAAGCATGTTGGCACACATGATGACATCATCCATGTTGCACCATGGGATGTGCCATCCTAAAATTGTCCTAAAGTCAATAGTTGACTTTTAGATATTTTGTAAATATTTTGTAGATATTTTATAAATAGTGGTTGGCTTTCTTTCGTCTTCTTCCTCTTTCTCCTTCTATAAATACTTGGGATACCTGTATTCCAAGTGAAAAATTTTGTATGAAAAAGAGAAAGAGGAGAGAAAGATCTATGTTTCTATTTCTATTGATTCATTCTTTTTGTCTTTAGATGTTCATCACTATTGCTTTGTTTGTTTATGTGAATAAGTTTGGATCTCTTGCTTTACTACCAGCCCAAAGCATAAGCCTTCCTCGACCTTTCTATTTTGGAATTCTTTTCTTTTCTTCATTCGATCTATCCTTCCTCCATTCCTTCCTGTTGTCTTTATGTTCCCAAATCGAAACTACCTCTACTAGGATGAGATCCCAAACCCCGAAGTTAGAATAGTGTAGATTTACGATTCTTTCTTTATAGAATAGCAATAAACCGCTTTCACTTTGTTGTCTCAAAGAGGGGCTTTACCCTACACACTGCTGTTGGCTGTTTATCCATAGATCTACCCACCCGGTAGATTTTCAAACTAACGAAACAATATGTCCAAGAAATTTTCCCTCCATAACACCAAAGATAGACTTCTTTGGATTTGTGGATATCCCATGCTTCCCGCACTTCCGAGAACAACCTCAAAATGTTGGAAATGATCATCCATCTTCTTGGAGAAAACATTCAAGTCATCAAGATATATTACATTTCACTTTCCCTTTATATCACCAAAATCCAAATCCATTTCCCTCTAAAAAGTGGCACCAAAGCATTGCCGAGACCAAATGACATCCTTCTATATACAAATGCACCCCATGGGGTTGTGAAAGTTGTCTTATGTTGATCCAGGACATCTACTTCAATTTGATTATACCACAAGAAACCATCCAACATAGATAGCATCTTCAAGCCAATGACAACTTACAATATTTGATCCATCATGGGGAGTGGATAGTTATCCTTGAGAGAAGCCAATTTAAGTTTTGAAAATCCACACAAACACGGATATCTACACTCTTCTTCCTTGCAGCACAATGTTGGTTATCCAAACTTAATGATGAATAGGGAAAATTATCCTTGCATTCAATAACTTTTGAATCTCTTGGTAAATGGTATCTATAATTTTTGGATTGTACTGCATTTTCTTTTTTCCGAAAGGATTAATTCGTGGGCTTTAGAGGGATGTAGTGTTGCATTTCCCTTGTTCTGAAGGATTTTAAATCATCATATGAATAAGCCATCACATCAACATATTATTTTAAAAATTTAATCATTTTATTCTTTTCTTCCTGAGTGTAACATTTACCAATATTAACAAGCTTAGGCTCTTCTTCACTTCCAATGTTAACTTTCTCATGTTTTTTTGATTGATGAGCTCCATGCGATACCTTTGACTTGATATTATTTTTGTGTTTTTCAGAAAAAACCTCCAAGCTAACCATTCCTCTAGGTATCTTGTTACCTTTCGGATTATACAACCATCCTTATCGACTCTTCTTTAACTCCTTCAAGTACGGAGGATGGTACAGACTTGTGAGTAGCAGCCTCACTTCCTTCAAAATACAATTGACTAGAATTGTCTTTAAGCTCAAGAAAAGAGAGCAAGTGTTGTTCATCATTAAATACTTGCTAATTGTTGACATTATCTCGGCACACTTTTTTTGTGTGTCATCTCAATTATAAATTTTTCTTGGGAAAATTCAGGATGAGGGATTAGCAAGGACCCTGATATAGCTAAGGCATCAGCCCTAGTGTTCTTTTCTCTAGGTATAGCTTCAATAGAAAAGGCATCTAATAATTCAATTAATCCCATACAATATTTGTGTAATGTTTGAGGCTTTTATTTTTACCGAAAACAACCCTTTGACTTCTTTGACAATAATTTATGTGTCTAGTCATGGAAAAATGTTTGTTATTCCCATTTCTCTTGCCATTTCCAAACCTAAAAGAAGAGCTTCATATTCCACTATATTATTTGTATTTTCAAACTATAGCTTATAAGAGAAATGATAAGACTTCTATAATTTCACAAACAAGGATGGAAGCTTGTATAATTATATTAATGTGAAATCAATCAACCATTACAATGGAGTGTTGTAATTCTTATAGGAATTGTACAACAATATACAAATAGATAAATGGGTTGCACAGTTACAATCGAGAATCAAATACACACAATAATATTGTTAAAACAATATAACAACTCCTGTAGTGTTTTGAATAAAGACAATTAGATGGTTATATAAATATAACCATATTACAATTAATAATAAATACCCAATTATTATAGTTAAAGAAAAATTAACTATAGAGAAATATATTTTTCCTAACATTCCCCCCCTTAATTTTGCATTTCCTCAAGGGATGAGGAGAGGAACTCTCTGAACAACTCAAAATTTTCACGTGTAAGTCAATTCATGAAGATATATGCTTTTTGTTCAATGGTTAGACAAAACTGAAGTTGTTTATTGTGATTCAATACATGCTCACGTATGAAATGTACCTGTACCTCAATGTGTTTTGTTCTTTCATGAAAAAATGGATTGCGAACAAGTTTGAGAACACCTTCATTGTCAACATACATGGTGGTCGGTTTGTCTGTGGTATTCCAAGTCCTTCGAGTATATGACGTAGCCAAATCACTTCACAAACAATTCTCCTGCAAAACGATACTCGACTTCTATGGAAGAAAGAGAAATAAAGTGTTGTTTCTTATTTCCCCATGATATTGGTCCAGATCCCATAAATAATACAAACCCTAAAGTGGATTTTTTGTCATCAATATTTCCTGCATGATCTGAATCTAAATATCCTGACAAGAATAAGTTTTCATTCTTCTTGTATTCTAGACCAAGATCCACTGATCCTTTGAGATATCTCAAGATGTACCTTGCTAGTTTCCAATGATAAACTTTGGGTTCATGCATGAACCTGGATAGATAGCTCACTACAAATCTAATATCTAGTCTAGTATAGGTTAGGTAAATGAGACTCCCAAAGAGTGGCATTTACCTCAAGAGATGGATCCGAATGAGATAACTACAATCTATTCTCCATAGGTATAACAATTGGTGTGTGCTCCATCATCCTAAATTTGTCAAGCGTCATCGTGTATATTTCATCTAAGAAATAAGGATGTGATTCTCTTTCTACCATACTTCCAATCCAAGACAATAGTGCATTAGCCCAAGATCTGTCATGTCAAATGATCGATTAAGATCTTTCTTCCTTACATTGATCATCCTCACTAAACTACCAATGATGACTAGATCATCGACATCGACAATCACAATCACAATCACAATCTCCCCCCCTTTCTTTTTGAGGTAAAGATTGGGATCGTATGGATTTCTAACAAATCCTTATTATACGAGATGCTCATCAATTTTTATGTACCATTCTCGAGGTTCCTATTTGAGACCATACAAATATTTCCTAAGTCTACATACCTTTGCTTCTTGACCATGTATAACATAACCCTCAAAGGTTGAGTCATATAGACTTATTCTTGTAAATCTCTATTCAGAAGAAACTTGTTACATCCATCTGATGAAATTTTCAACCAAACTGTAGTAGCTAGAAAAAGATCATCCCGATCATTCTCGATCATAGTAGGAGAAAATGTCTCCTCATAGTCAATGCCTTCTTTTTGTGCATAACCCTTTGCTACTAGTCTCGCTTTGTAATTTTCCACTATCCCATTTTATTTGTACTTAGTTTTGAATATCCATCTCGCATCCAATGATTTTCTTCCCTAGTGGAAGATCGAAAAGATGAGAAATTTTGTTTTTCATTATTGACTGATATTTAGAGTCCATGGCATCTTTCCAAGATTTTTACTGTAGGGCTTCCTGGACTATAGAGGGCTCATCAAACTCAATAACTCTACTCATCAAATCAAAGTTAACTTCTTCTCTTTATTTATTGCAAGTCTATATTCCAAGGGTGGATGTATCTAGTAGAGCATCCATTCTTGCATCTCGTAATGTGCTAGTATACCACTTAGGTATACGTTGAATTTTTCCCATGGGTTGTAGTTCTATCTTATCATCACCAAAGATCCCCATCATCACTTTCATCATCAATGGGAACATCAGCTTCACTTTTTACAATTGGTGAAGAATATACAACAGTGAGTCTAGAGGAGGAGCCTCTACTTCCTTCTTCTCAAAGAACTCAACATCTTTGCTTGTGTAGACTTTCCTAGTTTTCAGATCAATCAATCTATGCCCAAGAGTCTCTTCATTGTACCCAATGAAGATGATTTTATGTGACATCATGTCTAATTTTTTCTGTTCTTCTTGGGTATGTGCATAATTGCTCTACACCTAAATACTCTAAGGTGTGCAACAAATGCTTTCCACTTTGACCATGCTTCATGTGGCATTACTCTGTCAAGAGCAAATGTGGGCACTATGTTCAACAAATACACTTTGTCTTTGATGCTTCTACCTAGAATGTCTTTACAAATCCAAAATCATCGATCATGAATCGCACTATTTCCATGATAGTATAGTTTCTTCTCTCAACAAAACCATTCTGTTGTGGTGTTTGTGGAGGAGGCATTTTTTGAAGAATCGCGTGAGCTTATAGGTAGTCTTTGAACTCATCACTAGTGAATTCCCCCTCAATCTAAGTGGAGAGTTCTAATGTGACAACCAGCTTTTGTTCTCAATAGCTACTTTGAAATTCTTGAAGGTTTCAAAAGCTTCACTTTTCTTGTGAAGACAAAATATCCACATTTTTCTTGAATAGTCATCAACACAAAGCATAAAATATTGAAATCTAGAATGACTCAGTTGCATTGGACCACAAATATTGGTATGAACTAGGTCAAGCTTGTCATGAGCTCGAAAAGTACTCTTCTTGAATGAAGCTCTATGTTGTTTACCTACTAGGTAGTGAGGACACTTGTCTGTATCCTTCTAAAGAGATGGTAAGACATGTACCATAGTATGTCAACGAAGTGTCTCAAGATACTTGAAACTAACATGACCAAGTCTTTAATTCCACAACTATGTTGAGGTATAGTTCTTAGCCACAAGTGCTTGATCATCTCTATGGACAAAATCAAGCTAGAACATGCGTCCCACATTGGAGGATTTTGCAACTATTTTTGAGCCTCATGATTTGTCTTGAATCAAACACATTTTCTTTCCGGAATGACTATCAAAGTCAATTTTTAAGTTGTGATCTAGGATTTTGGATCGATAGCAATTTTTTAGCCAACCAAGGGACATATAAGACATATGATAGTCTATAGTTACGTGAACCAGGGGGTAGAGAAATGTTCCCAATCCCCTGAACTGTATATGAAGAATCATCACCTAATGAAACATGGTTTTTCAAGGGCATGTCCCTCATTGAAGTAAACCGGTACTGTGGCTATTCATGTTTCGAGTGGCTCTCAAATCAACATACTAGACATCACTAGATGACGTGGAAGGTTCACTTGAATGAGAAGTGTACAAGTAGTCTTCATTATCTTAATGTTCTTGTTTCTCAACAATATTTCCTTTTTGATAGGGTTGTCTTTTTGAGTTACCCTTTTTATGCACTTGATTATAGTTATAATGTCCCTTGTAATATTGTTATTACATGGAGGTCCAAAGTTTCTTGATGAACCTTTCTTGTAAATATTATACCAACAATCTTTTAAGTAGCATGTCCTCTTTTACAAATTGGACATTTCGTCTTATGTTGATTGTCCCATTGATGTTGATCCCGATTTTGGGACTTTTGATAGGAATTAGGTTTTCATTTACCTTTTCCTTTTCATTTTTGATGTGCGTAAAGTGCATGCTCTTCTTCATCATCCTTATTATCCATAACTTTATCTTGTTGTAGTAGGTTTACCAGTTTTCAAAACTAACTATCGTATCGACAAGTTTAGTGTTGTTAAAAAAGTGGTAAGAAGAAGGAGAGCTATCGTAACAATGGGAATGAAATCTTCATATGTGATCACTTCTCCTAGGGCTAGAAGTGAAGCCCTCAACTCTATAACTCTTCTTTAAAAAAGCTTCAATTTTTTCATTTTTCTTGAAATTTAGTGTGTGTAATCGACTCTACAAATTTAGAATGACATTCTTGTTTTTCTTCCTCTCTCCAACCTTCTCTACTTCACAGGTCCAAATTCTACTCTAGTACCAAATCTAATTTCACAAACAAGATTTTATTGTATAATTATATCAATGTGAAATCAATCAAACATTACAATGGAGTGCTACAATTCATATAAGAATTATAGCACTCCATTGTAATGGTTGATTGATTTCACATTAATATAATTATACATGCTTATGTCCCTGTTTGTGAAATTACATTTGGTACCAAAGCAAGAAGTTGTACCTTTGAAGGCGAGAGAATGTTGGAGAGAAAAGAAAAAAAGTTTTGGGGATGATTATGTAGTCCAGAGAGTCTCAGTTGCCCTCTAACAACTTCCCAGAACACCTTGCATCCCCACGGTCTCCTTCCATTCTCTAGGTGTTTGTAAGAAAAAAAAAAATTTCCTTAGTGCCTCTGCACTGGAAAAAATTTTGCTACCTAGAAGTTAAAATTTAAAAAAAAAATCAGTTTTTCCCAACAAGGGTTTTGCCTCTACATTTAGAGGTATATTTGGTTACTATTGTAATTGGAGGACTCTATACTATTTTTGGAGGTGTCTCTTCCCCATTGAGCTACAAATCTCATCACCGAGTCATTTCTTTATGGATTGGCCGAGGTGAGTCTTCTAATTGAGCTTTGCATTGTTAAACAACTGGCCTCCTATTCAACTAGTCGTGTCAATCATTGTGGAGCACAACTCTGCGCTTGACATATTGAGCCAAATCAAGCACTCAACAACACAAAACCACCGTAATTAACATTGGTTGGTTCATGTTTTTGTCCAACAACCGATTCTTCCTACAATACAAGGTTGATCCATTTGATCCATCCTCGAGAAAATTCAATCCTTGGGGCACACATCCCTTGCGTCGTGTTTTCACACCGAGCCAGTGCCAAATCCATCAATCTAGAGGATCTTGAGTCCTACACAACACAAAATAAATTACAAATCAATGCAATAACAGTGTATCCTTGCAAATTGAGCCACGTATACAATCGGTGGATCAATAAAACATTGGCAATGGATTTCAAAATGAGGAGGAAAATAATACAAAAAAATAGCGGCGAAGGAGAGATAGAAGGCTTCAGATCTATTTTTTTATCTTGGAAAACCCTAAAACTAACTCAAACCATCATTAGCCACGTGGAGCCTCCCAAATGACGTCCTCTTTCCAAAGGTCATGTCATTTTTTTCTTGTTTAAGTATTTTATGCTTCATTGAATTACATAAGCATCTAAAGGGCCTAGTTGGATAGGTGGAAAGCTTTAGGTGTGGAAGGTGAGGGGTTCTGTCATCACCAATCTGCACTATGATAATTCTTCACTGGGAACTCCTCGTGCTATGATTATTTACTAATGCACGCCTTTTAGTTTGGTGGGTGTAATCTGAAACACAACAACAAACATAACACAAGAATACCATAGACTATAATAAGAAGGAATGATGATAAATCTGAAATATCAGAGTAAATTATAATATTAACATGAAATTGTTACAATCTCACCCATGAGGTACTTCAAGTGTTATTGACTTCACTTGCCTTTCACCAAGACTATGGGAGAAACTTTACAATTACACCTCTTAATGGCTTCTTCAACACACCTTTAAACTGATGGCTTCCTTTGCACACTTCCTACAATATTTCTCACTACTTCCTTCTATGCTAAATGAGGGGGGTGGCCTCTTTATTTATAGACTTCTAGGCTTATCCATCTTATCTCTAAGATAGGATAAGAAATCCACTCTGACAAATCATATTCCATACCTTAACTCTTATCTGTACATGTAAGCTTATCTTTTAAGATAAGATAAACCTTATCATTTCACATGGGTTCCACATTTTTAGACTTTTTACAAATAAAATATACAAAATATTTATGACCTCACTCCTTGTCCTTATTACCAATATAATATTTCTAATTCCTAATCATGTAGACCCTACTTCTCTTCTTACCCCAACTTTGACATTTTAACATTACTGGACCACTTACGACAACTATTTACTTTTTACAACATTCCTATTGTACTTTGACTGTTACCATACTCTACATTATTGGCGGCACGTCATCGACGGTTCCGTTATCTTCTATCAGACGCTACTACTAATTATACTTAACAACATCCTATTCCTAATACATACATTAATGAAATAGAAATTACAGAGGAAAATTTTAGTGTTGACATCTTCCCCCTTCCTAGCTTCTACTCCGTCCTGAGTAGACTCTTCTGTGCTTGGAAAATTTTCAACTTGACGTGGTTGACCCATTTTGTAATGGGTGTGCCATCCAATTCCTCCAAATCGGTACGACCATTTTCATGCACAATCATGTTATTTTGTAGGGCCCCATCCATTTTGGAAGAAATTTTCTCTGTCTTCTTTTTTTGTATCTGGAATCATATACTAGAACCAAGTCATTCACATGAAATGGATACCAACGGATCTTTTGATCAAAGTATTCCTTCTGCTTCATTTTCTTCTTATGGCTTGTATCCTTCGCTATTTCCCTCATTTCCTCTAGCAAATGAAGATGTACCAACCTTTCTTTTACTGAATCACTTTCACCCATCCTTTCATTTTCCATAACTCTCACACTGGGAATATCAAATTCAATAGGAAGAATCGGATCAATGCCATAGGCCAATCACTGAAATAGGGAGTATCCTGTGCTGACTTTGATGTTGCCCTATATGCCCACAATGCTTTGCATGAATCCTTTTATCCCATTTATGTACTTGCAAGGCTGCATCTTTTGCTATAATTTGACACAACACAAAATTTGTTCGTTCCACCTGTCCATTTGTGCTTGGCTTGTATGTTGTTTCCTTCCTGTGCTTAATAGAAAACTTATTGACTAGGGCTTCTACCACCTCATTAATGAAGTGGCTTCCTTGATCTGTTATAATTTCTAATGGACAACCAAATCTGGTGACAATGCATTCATATATGAACCTTGCCACTTCATCCATGGAAGTTGTTTTCAATGGCCTAGCTTCAACCCACTTGGTTAAATAATCTGTGGCAACTACAATATACTTATTTTTACGTGAGGTAGTTGGAAGTGGACCTACAATGTCTATTCCCCACTTTTCAAAGGGACCAAGTGGAAGAATAGGACATAATGGAGCTGATGAAGTCTTACGGTTACCATGTGGTTGAAAAATATCACATGTCTTACAATAATTATAACAATCTTTAAAAAGAGTGGGCCAATGATAACCTGCATCCAAGATCCTTCTTCTTAGCATGTAAGTTGTCCAGAGAAGTGCCCTCCACATGTACCATTATGGAATTCTTCTAGCAGTTCCTTCCCTTGATCACATCCAACTACCCTCTTATATTGTCCATTAGGTCCTATTCGAAATAATACTCCATGCATAATAGAATATGGATGACTGGCTTGAGTAATCTTTCTCTTAGTCTTTGCATTGGCACCATCAGGAAACTTGAATTCATTTAGATAATTCCAAATATCTATGTATTCACTAGGGATTGTGTCAAGGGATAACAATGTTGCATCGGGAAATCATCATCATCACAAGATGATCCTAAACCATCATAGGCTCGAGAGAGTGCATCTGCATTGACATGCTTCTTTCCTGGCCTATCTATAATATCAAATTCAAATTCTTGTAGCAAAATTATCCATCTTGTTATCCTCCCTGATGGGTTAGGCTTATTTACAATATATTTTAGAGCCTCGATGATCATGCTACAATAGAAATTTTTACCCTAGTAAGTAATTCCTTAACTTCTTTAAAGCAAAAATGATAGCGAGCCTCTTTTTTAGTTACATGATAGTTTACCTCAAGATGCTCATTTTATGCTGCTCCCAAAGTAAATTGGATGTTCATTCCCATTTTCATCCTTTTGGCTCAAAGTACTTCCTAGTGCTACATTTGAGCCATCGGTGTACACAATGAATGGCTTGCTCAATCTGGATTCTTTAAAACAGTGAAGACACCAGGGCTTCCTTCGCTTGTCCAAAAGCTTCATGCGCCTTATTTCTGGTTCATAAGTAACATCCTTCTTCAAGAACTCAAGTTAGTGGTCGTGTAATCTTTGAGAAATTCTTGATGAACCTTCTATAGTACCCCACATGGCCTAAAAATGATCTCAACTTAATTCTATTCATAGGAAATGGTAACTCTTTGATTTTTGAAACTTTATCAGGATCAATACCAATACCATCTCTGGATACAATATGCCCTAATAAAACACCTTTAGAACATCCAAAGACACACTTTGTAGGGTTTAGTGAGGCTTTTGCTTCATCTAACCTTTGAAATGATGTCTCCATCTGGTGCAGGTGGTCTAACTTGCTCCCATAGATGCAAAAATCATCCGTAATTACTCGATGAAGGTCCCAATGTAGCGTTCGAACACCCTATTCATCAAACGTTGGAACGTTGTCGGAGCATTACACAACCCAAAAGGCATAACTCTATAAGAAAATGTTCCCCAAGGAGTGGTGAACATGGTCTTCAGCTGATCTTTCTCTGCTATATGAACTTGGTTGTAGCCACTATATCCATTAGCAAACTATAAAGCACTCCTGGCTAGCTACTTCATCCAAGATCTGATCTGAAAATGGAAGAGGGTAATGATCCTTCTTTGTCTCCTTATTGAGCTTCCTGTAATCAACACAAATGCGTAGCTTCCCATTCTTTTTTATTGAGATCACAATGGGAGAAACCCATTCAATTCTCCACAAAGAAATATGAATCCTACATCAAGTAAATTATCTATTTCTTCTTTTACGCCTTGGAAAAATTAGGATTCATTCTATATGGCATTTGCTTTATGGGCTTAGCACCATCTACCACTCAATAGAATGTTCTACCCAACTTACTTGACGGAGTTCCTTGTAATCAAAAGTGAATATGTGTATGTACCTTCAAAATAGTTTGGAGGTAGGATTCCTTCTCACTCTCCATCACAAAGATCACCAATCTTTATTTGTTGGAGACGATCATCAACTTCTTCTTCGTATAATTTTATGGTGTCATGAGTTGGTGTGACTGGAAGGATATCCATGACTGCTCACTTTCTTCATCTTCAAAGGTGTCCACTTCACCGGTACTAGAGTAATTAGAGGATGTCCAATCATCGGTTTCATCACTTGAATCCACAAGTTTTGCCTTATGATGTCGAGGGATCACGTTTATCTTCACCCTCTCTACCACATCCAAGTGTCATGAAACCTTCATTCCAGTAGTTTCTTGCATGAACTCTCCTAGCCATGGTCTTCCCAAAGCAGACATTGGGTACGCAACAATACCATTTTTCATCACCTAAAGTCTACCACACATACAACACCCATAATGTATATTGCCACATTTGAAACTACACCTTCGGTTTAGTTTTTCCTTTATTTAATGACCTTAACATAAGTGTTGAAGGGTGATCAATTTTAAACCCAACATATTCATTACAGACTTCGGTCATTACATTAATCGCAAAGCACCTCCATCAACTAAGACATCATGAATTGAAATACCATTACATAATACCTTAACTTGTGGAGCATAGGGATCCGCCTCTTCGCCTCCAAAACAGGGGACCTCAACCTCCTTCCTTCATCGAGCATTAAGTCCACTTCGCAACTCCCGCCTCTTCTCGAAGACATAGCCAAGAGTTGACCATATGTAATATTTGCGAGCCTTTTGGATAGATCTTCCAAGATGGAGTATGGTCCTTGCCCCGTGAAATCAAAAATCCCGCACACCCAACTTTCTTCTCCTATGTTTCTTACTAGTTTCTCCTTTCATCTTCTTAGGGCCATTTCCATCTTGATTATCTTTTTATTTCTTTCTTTTTGTTATAAACACATCTACTTCATTATTTCTACTCTTATCTACTACATCAAAAGAATTCACAGTGCTTTTCCTTTATCATTATCTCCTTTACCGATGTAGAAGCTCTATCTAGACAATTATACTTATAATGACCCTTTTTATAAAAACCATAACATACAACTTCGAAATATTTCTTTTTGGACCTCTATCTCCTCCCCGAGAACTAAATTCTTTTCCTTGAAGAAGATTAATAATTAACTCGACCCATCTTTTTAGTATATCTTCATACTCGGTAGATGTACTAGGAGAAATATTTGTGCTCACCGAGAGTGGTTGTGGATTCGGACCAAAGGTGCTTTGGTGTAGGCTCTACTTTAGCAACAATTTCTTTGGGCTCCTCTTCCATGCTTTCTTCTTTCCTTCTTGCAATATCCTTTGCTTGTTCAATGGTAGTTGGGTGGTCATACTTCGCCGTTGTCTGATCTCTGGCTTCATCCCAAGAATGAAGTGCTTACATAGGATATTATCCATGCCATTCATCAACCCATCCGCTAATCCTTCGTTTTGGATCTGGGCATCGAGCTTCCTCCTTATCTCTAGAACACGAGCATGATAATCCCTTATCTTCTCCTTCTCTCCTTGGGATAGCTTTGTGATCTTGATCATGAGATCTGCATATTTCTGTTGTTCACCAAATTCTTCAAGAAAACTTTCAGTTAATAAATCCCATGAATTTTTCACATTTTCACCTAGTGTTTCAAACCACCTAAGTGTTGAACCATCCAAAAAGGTAGGAAAAAATTCAGTCCATTGTTCCCTTCTTATAAGGCCATTACAAATACAAGATCATTTAAACTCTTGAATGAAAGAGGAAGCATCTTCATTAGATTGGGCTGAAAAAATAGGAATCTTCCCCATTTTCAAAAGTAACCACCGTAAAATACCAACCCACAAGTACAATCAACAAGACTTATGTGCACAAATAATTGGAATCACTGTAATAGAAAGTGACTTTACACCTTTCTACAGTAAAATAGAAATGACCACGAACTATGGTAAAACCCGACTTCTTATCATGCAGTAAAACCGACTTTACTTGTGGTAAACACTATTCATAGTAAAAAGTGAAGTTACTGAAATAAATACTATTCACAGTAAAAAGTGACTTTACTGTGATAAATACTATTCACAACAAAAATGACTTTACCATGGTAACTACTATTCACGGTAAAAATGACTTTACCATGGTAACTACTATGCACAGTAAAAATAAGGTTACCCTCCAATTGATTTTTGACTAAGTGGGAATATCTCTCCAGAAAATCCACCAACGAGGAATGGTCCCGGCAACGGAACCAAAATGTCATCACCAATCCGCACTATGATAATTCTTCACCGGGAACTCCTCATGCTATGATTATTTACTAATGCACAGACCTTTAGTTTGGTGGATGTAATCTGGAAACACAACAACAAACATAACACAAGAATACCATAGACTATGATAAGAAGGAATGATGATAAATCTGAAATATCAGAGTAAATTATAATATTAACATGAAATTGTTACAATCTCACCCATGAGGTACTTCAAGTGTTATTGACTTCACTTGCCTTTCACCAAGACTATGGGAGAAACTTTACAATTACACCTCTTAATGGCTTCTTCAACACACCTTTAAACTGATGGCTTCCTTTGCACACTTCCTACAATATTTCTCACTACTTCCTTCTATGCTAAATGAGGGGGGTGGCCTCTCTATTTATAGAACTTCCAGGCTTATCCATCTTATCTCTAAGATAGGATAAGAAATCCACTCTGACGAATCATATTCCATACCTTAACTCTTATTTGTACATGTAAGCTTATCTTTTAAGATAAGATAAACCTTATCATTTCACATGGGTTCCACATTTTTAGACTTTTACAAATAAAATATACAAAATATTTATGACCTCACTCCTTGTCCTTATTACCAATATAATATTTCTAATTCCTAATCATGTAGACCCTACTTCTCTTCTTACCCCAACTTTGACATTTTAACATTACTGGACCACTTACGACAACTATTTACTTTTTACAACATTCCTATTGTACTTTGATTCTGTTACCGTACTCTACATTATTGGCACCGTCTTGACGGCTGCTTATCTTCTATCGATGCTACTACTAATTATGCTTAACAACATCCTATTCCTAATACATACATTAATGAAATAGAAATTACGGAGGAAAATTTTAGTGTCGATAGTTCGACCCCCACCCCCAATACAATATTTTTAAACAATTTTTAAGTTTAGTGGAAAAACTATTGAAACCGCCAAACTTGGAGGTCAATTTAATGAAAAAACCTCAAATTTAAACTTAGTCATAACTAAATAGGCAATTAAAATTTTAGTGAGAAAACCCTACTTTAAGGTAAAAACAAATTCCTATTAGGCCTATTTTTTCATTCCAAGCAACATTTGCTAAAGGGGGTACACCAAAAATTGCATTTTCAGCTATTTTTTGCAATTTTTGGCATAGAGGGTCATTTTGGGCTCCTGGAGGCCACCAAGGCCCGTAAAACAAAAAAATTGTCTCTGTCATTCAATTTTTTTCCAAATTTTTTGAATGTAATTGTATACTTCAGTATATTGTACTAATTTGCAGGTTTTCATAGTCAACCAAAAACTTTGTAACTCGCTTCAAAACCGGTAGAATATTGTACTCAAAAATAATAAAATTTGGTTCAAAACACTCACGAGATCCTATATCTCATTCGCAGTGTTCGGTATATACAATGCCTCTAGGAAGCACTTACAGGTAAAGACGTCATGACTACTACTACACTTAATGCCTAATATAGCTACAACAAATTCATCTAGGCATCAACCATTTAAATCGATGAGAAGTAATAAGGACACCATGCACACACTATGAGCCATCCCATATGTCTGTGAATGATTACATGACATAAATCCAGACTGAGAAATTATCTGAGTATATAGTGAAGTTATGCATGCGTATGAGGATATTTCTTTGAGTCGGCATCAATAATCACACAAACCCTTTCAAGACTATCTTGGTACCACGTATCTAATTCTTTCACGCACCGTCGTGTATATAGAAAGAGCAAGCTTCTTCCACATACCTATAGGTATATCAAGGGTGCACATGTAGAAAGGTTTGGTATATCTGATCGACAAGATATAGATTGGGAGACCTTATACCTAGAGTGATAAGAGCCTAACCTTGTCGGGCTTATTTCTTCAAATGGGCACCAATGCCCCAAATTTTTCCTTGGTGCCCCTTACAAACACTTGGAGAATGGCAGAGTCCAGTAGGGATGCAGGATGTTCAAGGATTTTTCGAAGGAAACACAAGCTCTCCTGGAGTGCAGAATCTTCTCCAAAACTTTTTGCTTCCTCTCTCCAACCTTCTCTACTTCACAGGTCCAGATTCCTACTCTGATACCAAATGTAATTTCACAAATAGGATAGAATCCTGTATAATTATATTAATGTGAAATCAATCAACCATTATAATGGAGTGTTGTAAATCTTATAGGAATTTTACAGTAATATACAAATAGATAAATGGGTTACACAGTTACAATCAAGAATCAAATACACACACTAATATTGTTAAAACAATATAACAACTCACGTAGTGTTTTGAATAAATACAATTAGATGGTTATGTAAATATAACCATATTACAATTAATAATAAATACCGATTATTATAGTTAAAGCTAAATTAGGTATAGAGAACTACATTGTTCCTAACTTATTCTCAGGAGAAAATAGAACTACACCTACTCCAAGACCCGCTAAAGAGAAACTACCATCAAATTCAAGAATCCAAGCATCATTAGGATCATCTATCACACCCCTGAGCCTTCATCTCATCTTCTAGACATTATCATGTAATTACCATGACCAATGTCTTCATAGATAATTTGTGCTTTAGGGTCATCTATTTTTTGCACAATGTACTCAGTTTGTCTTTCAGGTAATAGTTTCTTCATCTTTCCATTAACCGAGATGAGAGCATGTGACCAATCCATTTGAATTTCTCCTCCCACTTCTTTGCAAAAAAATCTACTTAGCAACATACCATATGATGGAGGAATATCTGCTACTAAAATAGTAGCTTTGACCCTTTTCTTTGGGAAATCAACAAAGGCTACTTGTGCATCTTTGATCCTTCCTACCAATGGAACCTCCTTACTTTCCATAGAATAACATGAACCAAATGTGCATGTCAAATTCAAGCCTAAAGCATGGGAAACTTTAGCAGGCATCACATTATTTGATGCTCCTGAATCAATAACACAATTACTAAGCCTATGGCCACTATAAGTAGCATGAAATAAAAGGGCTCAATATTTTCAGTTGTAGAAGGTGTTGCAACCATCAAGTTTTGTTGGGGTGACGAGGTGGGAGTAGGAAATAGGCCTTTGGAAGTAGTAGATGATGAGTTAGGTTTGGATTTGACAAACTTGACCGCTGGGAGTGTGTTTGATAGAATTCACTTCGAAATTAGAATCTTAGTTTTCTTAATGTGATCAATTATATCAAAAGATCCAGAGATAGATGGGGAATTTATGTTAGAATAGGTGGAAGCCTTAGGCTTATCATTTTTGTGGTTGAGGTTGTTTTGGACACAAATGTTGAAGTTATATTATCTTTAGGTGTAGAATATGAAGCAGGGGGTTTATTCCCCTTTTGGGAGGAATGGGTAGGGATAGGGGATCCTCTTTTAGCAACAACTAGAATAGTGATTGTAACCTTTTTGGATTTCTTTGTAGGATAATTCACATCCTTCTTTTTGTTCATTTGTTTTCTTTTCATAACAAGTAATGCTTTTATGTTCTTATATGTCACTACTTCATCATAATTATCTTCATCATCATCAACCCCTTCGGTGGTAAGGAAATTAACTTGAGAATCACTTGCTTCTTCTGGAGCCTCTTCTGCTTCTTCCTCAGGTTCTTCATACTCCTCAACCTCTACTTCATCTTCGAGCTCCTGAACTTCACACGTTGCATTGACTAGAACCTTAAGAGGAGGTGCTTCAATTGCTAGTTTGGGTTGAGTAGAAGGCAAATGATTTCGGGGTTGAAAATTTCTCCTTGGAATATCTTTATAAGGAGTATTTTGAGCCAATTGCTTCTTGATTTCTATAAGATCATTCACCAATTTTTGTACTAGTTGATCAAAATTGGTTCCTAAAGAAGAAGTTTTAGCTTTAGGAGGTTCCTTTTTTAATTTTCTAGACATTATGAGATCGTCTTCAACACTTATGGCCAAGTGTTGATCATCATCCAAAGTAGCAATATTATCCCTTCTCAATGCGTAGCTTACCTCTAGCAATTGTGCATTCAGAAGAAACATTTCTGAATTTGATCCATAAGATGAGTGGCTACTGGAATTTTATTCACTAGTTTGTTAAATCTTACCAAAACTCTTGCATGGGCTCATATGGTTCTTTCTTTATCTAAGAAATCTGGGCAAGGAGAGCATGCACATCCTCAATGGGTTTGAACTTTTATCAAACTGAGTCCTCATGGTATCCCAATTAGTGATAGCACCGGTTGGAAGATGATAGAACCAATCTACAACATTTTCCTGGAGTGTTTCTACAAAGATCTTGACAAAGATATCTTCATGCTCAACTCCAAGAACTCCACAAGCCATGATGAATGCAACAATGTGTTCATCTGGGTGTACCTTCCCATCTCCTCTAAATCTAGGAAAATTCTTTCTATTCCCTTTTGGGAGATCATGCAATGGTTGAGCAAGAGCCAAAGGTCCAACCCATTGTCCCCAAGGTAGAGGTGTTTCCATTCTTGGAAAAATGGTTTGTAAAGGGACTACAACTCCAACCAACACCAAAGCTTGGATGCTAGGGCTTGATTGTGTTTGAAAATCAATGTTCTCTACAACTCTATCCTTAGTAGGAGGAGTGCTTGTGGATATTGTTCTTCTCTTCCTTCTTTTTGGAGTCTGAATGAAGCCTTGTTGTTCCAGTAACTAAAAATCTGGATCTTCAATACCCTGTGCTCTCTGGCCTCATGTATATCTTATATCCATCAATGTGATGTTGTTGTTGGTCTGATTGAAGTTATTTTTGTGGGATGAAAAAATGTTCCCCGATGGGTGCCAAAATTGTTGGTTTTTATATTTGACCTTGAAAACAAGCAATAGTTAGGGGATAGCAGTCCCTCCTCTTTATGGGAGAGGTTCCCTTATTGAACACACAACAAATAAGAAAATATACTTATTTATAAATGTACAAACTATCAATATTTCAATGAGGATTTCAATTCTTTATATGTCTTCATCTCATAAGATTTTCAATATAGAAGAGAAGAAAGTAGAAGACTTAATATTTAGAAAATGAAGAAAGCAACACTTTTAGACATATAGGTTACAAAATGATATCCTACTTATGCATGCAAGAGTGACAAGATTAGAATTAAACACACCCAAATATGACATATATGCAATAAATACAAAGTTTTAAGAACATCAACTGATGGAAACAAATTTCTATTCAGATATATATATATATATATATATATATATAACATCACATGGATCGGGTAGAAAGAAAAAATAGATAAAACACAAGAAAAGATAGAACTTCTTTTGTATTGATTACCAATTTAGTACTTTTTTACATCCAAGACATCCAAAATATGACCCCTTCAAAAGACAAGAAAAGCTCCTTAAATAGCCTCTTGGGTGGTTACTAAAGAGTATTTTCAGTTTCCTTTCTTTTATCCAAAGGATTATTAACTAATTAAGCATTATAACATCAAATTGTCTTTCACTTCCATATTATATGACTTGAAATAAAATAGCCACCTTAATTAGATAGTCTGATTAAAATATTAAGAACTAGGATTTGGGACACTTAAAGGAGTGATTATGACACTCTTCACTTTGATTACTTGATTTTGAATCTCTTCAATGCTCCAGCAATGTTCATGCCTTGAGGGATGGTGGTATTTGTAGTCGCATGAGTCCAGCTTGCCTAGGAATTTCTCCATTTCTTTCTCAAATTCTTCATTCTCTAGAAACTCCTTATTGGCCTCAATGATGGCTACTTGAAGTGTACAGATTTCCCTCATTTTATCCTTAGACATAGTGTCTTGTTTAAACAAATCTTCTTTAACAAATGTCCTGAACTGGGACTTAATCTCTTGGACTGTGAACCTATCCCTTGAATTCTCCTTGAAGATTTGGCAGTGAATATCCTGAAAGGAAGATACAACACAGATTTAAAAGCTTCTCCCTTCTGCAACATATTCCTGAGTTCACCAATGGCTTCCTCAAGGAATTTTATTTTCCAATCAATGTTGAAGACCCATTGCTTAGAAAAATTAAAATTTTCATCATCAAATACTTTATTTTCCAAAAGAACCTACACATTTGTGTCACTCATCACCAGAGATCTTGAATGCATTCACTCCACAATTTCAATTCTCTATCTAAACCACTGAGTGTTGTAGTAAATTTAAGTTATATCATAGTGACTTTATCATATGACTTGTGTGCTTCCTTAATGAATTTTAATCCCATGACTATCATATCATCAACCAAGGCTTCCATTTCCTTCCCATATGTAGCATGCTTATTGGTGTCTTTGATATCTTGAATTTCAGCATTAGTTAGGACATCATGTGGTGGGATTAAGGCTAGTGGATTTGGATCAAGTACCTTCTCTTCTTCTAATAGGGGCTAGATGAAACTTGAAAGGATTGCGTTTTGTTCCTCTAGTCGATCTTGTGTTTGTTTGTCTCTCTTAACTCTTTCAATTACTCTTGACATTGTCTCCTTCAAATTGTGCACTTCACTCACAAGTGTAGATTCTCCAAGTGGAGCTCTTGTCAATTCCAAATCACTTACCAACAAGTCTCTTTCATCCATGTTAATCCTGGGCTTAGAAATCTCCATGAATTTATGGCCTTGAGAATCATATACTAAACTGGATGTGAATTTATCCTTCCTTCTAGATGGGGGAGGAGTAATAATTAGAAGATTTACCACAACATCAAACTCAGGAGCAATAATATGAGATGTGGCTTTTATTTTCTTGCTTTCCATCAACAACAGTACCTAAAAAAATAAGAACTAGAAATAGAGGGAACAATGGGCCCAAGTCCAAGTGTGCCCATTGCACTCAAAGTTTGTATAAAAAATACTTCCAACATATATGTTTCAATTTTGGAGGTAGCTACTTCCTCGATAGGAACTCCATAGCATTAACATCTAATTTCTTCACCAAGATCTTATTATAAAGCTTGGTGCCCTTTATTTTTAGACTTTGCTTGCATGTAAAGCAATCTAAAAATATTATTTTATTCACTTGTGCACTCACATCAACATGTAGATATCAAGAATAATAAAAATAAAGCTTCTACAACCCTAGGTGTGAAAACTAGATGCTTGCTGAAAATTAATTAAAAAAGTCATCTTTTAGGCATTTACCTATGCCATAATGGGTCACACTTTTTGGCTAGAAGTCATGTTAAAAATAAGAAGGCAAAGCAATGGGAAATTTTACCCTTCCAAGAAGCTCTAAAATTCTCATCTTTCACTTTAGTTATTTTTCTTTAATGATGGGAAAAAACAACTGTCAAAGTGTATAAAATTCCCACCTACCGCCACTACCTAAATTCCCATTAACACTTAAGTTATATGACTTTAATGATGGGGAAAAACAACTTGTCATGCAAGCATAAAATTCCCACTGTTTGCCACTACAAAAATTTCCATTGGCATCTTAAGTTATTTGACTTTAATGATGGCAAAAATAACTAGTCGTAAACATAAAATTCCCACATGCCCGCTACTACCAAAATTTCTATTCGCAGCTTAATTGATTTGACTTTAATGATGGGAAAAAATAAACCCGCTGTAGGCATAAAATTCCCACCGCCCGCCACTACCAAAATTCTCATTGGCGTTTAAGTGATTTCACTTTAATGATGGGAAAAAACAACCTCCCGTAGTAGGCATAAAATGCACACTACAAAAATTCTCATTGGCAGCTTAAGTGACTTGACTTCCATCATGAAAATTTTTCACCTTCCAGGTAGTGCCAAAATTCCCACTGGCACTTAAAAACCATCCTTCCAAAAATATGACTTGCATGGAAGAAAGTTTCTTTCCAAAAGTGTGACTTGCATGAAGAAAGTTTCTTCCCAAAAAGTGTGAATTACATGAAGAAAGCTTCTAAAGTTGTGTGAAAACTCATCAGCAACATTTTATTTCCATTTTTTTGATTTTTGGTGAAGAAAACACAAGCATATAATAAAATTTTCCATTTTTGGAAAGGGTCAGGAAGATGTAGCAGTGAAAAAACTTGCAAGTGCCATAACTTTCACTCTATGGCTCCGTTTTAGGTGTCATTTTCTCTAAAAGTGCATATTTTATCGAGCTCTACGCATTGATGGAAATATTTTTCTTATTTTCATAAAATCCATTTTTACATCTTTTGGACCAAGTGACTTCTTACAATCTCTTGAAAGAATCCTCGCTTTGGTCACTTTTAGACAGATTAGTAATTAAAAATACTTGGATAGCTTTTCAAAACCCTAAGCCCGAGAAAAGGTAAAAAGGAATAATTAACGAGGCTATGGAAATTAATGGAGAAAACAAACCAAAACATGGACAAAAAGAAATAAAAAAATAAAAACAACTATCGGCAATTATTAGAAACATTTCTCCACATAGCCGATCTCAGAAAATTCTTCCCCGTGAATGTTCTTTGGTAATAATGATAGAGTGAAGTGTTTTATATAACCTAAATCCTCCTATTTTAGCTCAATATATTTTTAAAATAACTTTATTTATTTAATAAATAAAATGTTTGCAGATAAGGTCCAGTGAAGGAATTGAGTGAGCTTCAAAGATGTAGGTATTTGATGAATTTGGTTTTATGACTTTCTAGGGATACCTTAACATAAAGTGGAGACAATCGTAGGAAATAAAAACACAAAATCGACCCACTATTTTAAAAAGAATGAATTTTTTTAAAAAGGGGTGGTCTAAGATTTCAAGGTAAAATTTTGAGGAGACCAATCGGCTCCATTTATGGACATCTTTACCTCTCACAAAATGAAATAAGTGAAGATGAGATCCCAAAGATCTCTAGTTTTATGTCTTGTCCATTGGGCTATGGAGTCAAGTTTAACCTTGATCTTTCCCTTTAAGAATCTACCCTAAATCTGTGATGCACTTGCATCGGTCCGAACTCGCCGATGATAGCTAGCTAAAAATTTATTTGTGGAGCTCTTAATAAACCTCATAATTTTTCCAACTATTTGATCTCGATCCTAAAGAGAATGAAAACAAAACTATATACAAATATGTAAAATTATACATGTCCCACGTGATAACATGTAGAGTGTGCACAAGCACTTATTTTTCTAAAAATAAAATTACCTACTTTGCTTTAGCAAGTGGTAAACGAGGCACAAATGAATCTTGTAATAGAAAGGAGAAATAGTTGCCTTTCCTCAAAAAATTAGACCACATAATTAATTTTGCATTGATCATGGTTTTTAAGAAGAGCGAAAAGTTGTTCAAGTAAGTTCTCCACCCATTTTACCAAAGCATCAACAAATAAAATAAATACTTCTTTTAGTTATTCTATATTTGAATTTGAGAGGTACTTTGGTTGATATTTTTGTGTTATGGCTCATCCTCATGCTCTGAAATAAGCATGATTGGTTTCAACTTCTCAGTGGCTCTAAATTAGCCAGATATCTTATTGGGCAAGGCCTACTTCTTGTGATCTATGCATACTTTTGAAGCTCGTCTCCATGAATGGGTACAACCTCCGGACTTTCTTTCCATGAATAAAGTTGCATGCAAGTTGATCTGATCCTTGTTCTGCTTCCACAAATAGTTCTGCAAAAGGTTCTACCTTCTCCATGATGACTTTTAAATTTGCAATCGATTCTTCATGGATTTCCTCATGCAGACTAATTTGGGTAGTAGGCTCTTCTTTGACTATTTCCTCCATGACTGGTTTGTGGGAGTTCTCTGCAGCAAGAGGCTTTTGGTATTGGAAGATAGATGATGAAAATGCATAAGCAATGAATTTTGTGGATTCTTCCTCTTCTATGCAATCTTCTAGATCTAATAATAAATCAGCCTCATTTTCTTATTCATAATCTAAGTAGCCAATGGTGGAGTCACCAGCAGGATCTACAAAATTATAATCTTGCATCGATGCTTCTTTATCTGCAACATATCATTGGTAAAAATTTTATAAAGAATGGATCAATAGTACTAATCAGCAGCAGAACCTACAACCTTAGGATTTGAAAGCTTGATTTTATCTGCCATGATGAGATCATCCTCTACTTTGATAGAAATGTTTTGAGCTACCAACAAGAGAGCAGGATGTTCTCTACACAACCGATAACCAACCTTAGGGGAAAAAGCATTAATGAAAAATACCCTATGATTTTCATCACTTAGTGCAGGATTAGGAAGAATTTTGTATAGAATTTTCTGAAATCGCAATGAAATCCCTCATTTGTTCATGCTTTATTTTTTCATCTAGATGAGTTGTGCTAAAAGAGCATGTGAACATTTTGAGGGTTTAAATCTAGCTTTAAACCGTGTTCTCATAGTATCACAAATTGGTAATGCATCCAAGCAGTAACATGATAAAACCATTCCACAAAGAGAGTGCATCGAAGCGTCTTGATGAAAAATCAAAGAGATACATCCTCACGAGGCACTCCCGTAACTCCATAAGCTACACAAAATGCATCTATATGATCATATGGGTGTTACTTCTTGTCGCCATTAAATTTTGGAAAATTCTTTCATGATCCGCACGGCGCGTGTAGTGGATGAACCAATGCAAGAGGGCTAATATCTAGACCCAAAGGAATCGAGCTTGTGGTTATTGCAATGCCATGAAGATTATTTGTAGAGAATTACTCTTTAATGTATGTCATTTTTGCCAACTAGAACCTGAAAATAAATATTAGGAGAAACCAGATACGGAGTCACCAATAATTATTTTTATGGAGTCACCAATATTTGATTTTTTTATATAAAAGACCCACAAGATAGGCACGATCAACTCTATTTATTCATTTATCAAGCGAGTCACCAAAAAAATTTGACTAGATTTTCTACACATCTAAAAACCTAGGCAGTCATGAGATAAATCTCCCTCATTTAATGGTGAGGCTCCCATGTAAGATGTTTATTAATCTAGTGAGTATACATCATAATAACTATTTTTAGAGGTTTTACTTTAATTACAAATCTCATCAACCATAGCTTAGCAATTCTCGCAAAAGCAAGTAAGCAGTTGTTTTGGAATATTTTGTAGAAGGGGGAAATAATAGAAGGAAAGAAGAAAGGAGGATGTGTTGAATCAACCAATAGTTATCAGAGTTGGTCTCATCCACACAAATTAAATAAATAGATAGATCTCACAATAATCAGTAAGTAAAGGGAAAGAATAGCTTTTAACCTAAATCTTAGATAACGCAAAGTTTATCTAAAAATTAAAATAGAAGAAAGAAGTAAAGCACCATAGACCCAAAATTCTCCAAAAATCACCTTTTATTCAATTCCCTAGCTTTCACAAAAATAATAGCACAAATTCTCAAGACTCAGATTTGCTCTAGCGAAATTGTGATGATTTAACCCATAGACTCTTCCTCTATTTATAGTGTATAGAGGGCAATTACAAATAGGAAGTTCTAATGAATTACCACATGTGGAAGTTATGAAAAAGGGAATCACTGAAATCTTCCTCCTAGAATTCCTCGCATGACATGCATGATTTATAACTTAAAATAGAACCTCCTATTTTGTATGTCTCCACCACCTATTTCAAGTAATTAACTACTTCTAAGAACTTTAAGTAACGGATTTTAAATCAATCACTTTAGTTTTACAATTTAATTGATTACTCAATTACTTTTTTGAGAAAATAAGAGAAATAAGATTAAAGAGGAGAATAAATTAGAAGAAATTTGTTGCAACACTCCCAGCTTTTTTCTTCCTACATACTTTTCATGTTGATCTAAATTGTATTGCACTTATGTTCATTCACTTTAGTAATGAATGATTTGAATGATGTCTTTGCCTTGAATCAGATGTTTTTTCCTCCCATATGTTGTTGAATCCTTTCCTTTGATTCTCACCAAACTGGATCTCGGAAGTAGTTGATCGTGATTTTTCTTACGGTTGTTGCCTCGACTCGTATTCCCTCTTGTCCTTGAACCTTTGCAATTCTTCTTCTCATTACATGCACCCAGTTGTAATGTTTGTCGTAAATAATTTAGACAAAACTCATCATTTTTATTTTTAATTGCATATGATAAATCTTAAATTCTGGAAAGCACTCTAGGTGAAGGAAAATATAAGTAAATTCAATAAAGGCTTCAACTTGAAGATTGAAAGATAATACACAAGCTCCTGAAAGGAATTTTCCATGCAATGACCTCAACACGGCTTGCATTAGAAGCAAGAGGATGAATTTTTATCGAAGCCTTTGCAATTATGAGAGCTTGATCTATTTCTTCCTTTGATTCTCGAGATATATTCAATGTATCTAATATTGAATTCTTCTTTCCTCACAAATATGGGCATAAATGAATTATTCCTACAAATAATTCGACATAAGTATGTAGTCCACAACATGAATATCTACTTTCTTCACTCGAGATCTAATTATAAAGTCTACTACCCTTTATTTTTAGACTTTGTTTGCATGTCAAGAAAATAAAAAATATTATTTTATTCACTAGTGCATTCACATCAACATACGATAGCGAGAATAATAAAATGAAAGCTTCTCCAAACCTATGCACCAAAACTAGATGCTTTCTCGACAATTAATTAAAAAATAGTTAGATTTTAGCATTTAGCTACATCGAATGGGTCGCACTTTTTAGCTAGAATTCAAGTTAAAACTAGAAGGCAAAGCAATGGGAATTTTTACCCTCCTTCCAGAAGCTCACAAGTTCTCATCTTTCACTTAATTGATTTTTCTTTAATGATGGGAAAAAATAACCTACCAAAGGGCATAAAATTCTCATGTGTCCGCCACTACCAAAATTCACATCAAGCGGCTTAAGTTATTTGACTTTAATGATTGAAAAAAAAACCTCCCAAGTAGGCATAAAATTCTCGCATGCCTTCCACTACAAAAACTTCCATTGGCAACTTAAGTTATTTGACTTTAAAGATGGGAAAAAACAACCCGTCGGGTAGGCATAAAATTCCCACCTACCGCCACTACAAAAATTCTCATTGGTAGCTTAATTGATTCAACTTTAATGATGGGAAAAAATAGCCCATCAGAGGCAAGCATAAAATAACCACCTTTCTACCACTACCAAAATTCTCATGATGTACTTAAGTGAATTAACTTTAATGATTGGAAAAAAAACCTTCCATACAGCATAAAATTCCCACATGCCGCCACTACCAAAATTCCCATTGGCGACTTAAGTGATTCGACATCCATCATGGGAATTTTTCTCCTTTAGGTAGTGCCACAATTCCCACTGGCACTTAGAAACCATCCTTCCAAAAAAAATGTGACTTGCATGCAAGAAATCTTCATTACAAAAGAGCGACTTGCATGAAGAAAGTTACTTCCCAAAAAGTGTGACTTGCATGAAAAAAACTTCTTACCAAACAAATCCTACTTGCATGAAGAAAGCTTATAAAGTTGCGTGAAAACTCATCAGAGCATTTTATTTTCCATTTTTAGATTTTTGGTGAAGAAAACACAAGTATAGAATAAAATTTGCCATTTTTGTAAAGGATTTAGGAAGATATAGTAGCAAAAACTTACAAGTGCCATAACTTTCACTTTGTGGCTTCGCTTTTAGGTGTCATTTTCTCTAAACATGCATATTTTCTTAATCTCTACACATTTGTGGCAATATATTTTCTTATTTTAATAAAATTCATTTTTTCATCTTTTTGGAACAAGTGACTTTTCTGCAATCTCCTAAAAGAGTCCTCACTCTAATCACCTTTAGACATATTAGTAATTAAAAATATTGGATAGCTTTTCAAAACCCCAAGCCTGGGAAAAGGTTTGACAAGAATAATTAATAGGCTACAAGAATTTTCAAAGAAAACAATCCAAGACACGAGATAAAAAGAAATAAAACAAAAAAAAAAAAAAGTTGCGGGCTATTCATAGAAACATTTCTCCACTTAGCTTATCTGCAAAAATTATTCCCCCTGGTGAATGTTATATGGTAATAATGATGGGGTGAAGTGTTATATATAACCTAAATCCTCCAATTTTAGCTCAATCTATTTTTAAAATATCTTTATTTATTTAATAAATAATTAAATAAAATGCTTGCATACAAGGTCTAGCGAAGGAATTGAGTGAGCTTTGGCATGTGGGTATTTGTCGAATTTGGCTTTTATGACTTTCTCATGATACATTAACATAATGGAGACAACTTGCGCAAATAATAAAAACAAAAAATGACCCATTATTTTAAAAAGAATGATTTTTTTTTAAAAAGGGGGTAGTCCTGCATTTTAGGGTAAAATCTTGGGGACACCAATCACTCCATCTCGTGGACATATTTACCTCAGTCAAAAAGAAAGAAGTGAAGATGAGATCCCAAAACTTTCGCTTCGTGTCTTGTCCATTGGGCTATGGAGTTGAGTTTAACCTTGATCTTTCCCTTTTAGAATCTTCCTCTCGAATGTGTGACAAACTTGGCAGCCCGATCCGGAACTTCCTAATGACTACCAGGCTAAAAATTGATCTCTGGAGCTCTTAATAAAGCTCTAAAAATTTTCCAACTATCTAATTTGATCTTGAAGAGAATGGAAATGAAACTATATCCAAACATGTAAAATCATACATGTCCCAAATGGAAACATACAGAGTGTGCACAAGCACTTATTTTGCTAAAAATAAAATTACCTACTCTACTTTAGCTAGTAGTAAAGGAAGCTCAAACAAATCCTGCAATAGGCAAGGAGAAATAACTACCTTTCCTCACAAACTTAGACCACATAATTGATTTTGCATTGAACATGGTTTTTAACAAGAGTGAAAAATTGTTCTGAAGTCGGTTCTCCACCCTTCTTACCAAAGTATCAACAAATAAAATAAATACCTCCTTTAGTTGTTTTGTATTTCAATATGAGAGCTAATGTGGTTGATCTTTAGTGCGTTATGGCTCATCCTCATGCTCTAAAATAAGCACAACTAGTTTAAAATTCTTAGGTGACTCTAAATTATTCAAATATCTTATTGGGAAATGCCTACTCCTTGTGATCTACACATAATTTTGAAGCTCATCTCCATGAATGAGTACAACCTGTGGACTTTCCTTTCCATGAATGAAGTTGCATGCTAGTTGATCTGATCCTTGTTCTAATTCCACGAATAGTTATGCAAAAGGTTCTACCTTCTCCATGATGGCTTTCAAATTTTCAATCAATTCTTCATGGATTTCCTCATGCATACTAATTTGGGCAACAGGCTCTTCTTTGACTATTTCCTCCATGACTATTTTGTGGGAGTTCTCTACAAAAAGAGGCTTTTGGTATTGGAATATAGATGATGAAAATTCATAAACAATGAATTATGTGCTTTCTTCCTCTTCTATCCAATCTTCCAAATCTAATAAGAAATCAGCCTCATTTTCTAATTCATAATGTAAGTAGCCGATGGTGGAGTCACCAATAGGATCTACAAAATCATAAACTTGCATCAAATGCTTCTTTGTCTACAATATATCATTGTCAACTTTTGCAACGGTGGATCAACATTACAAGTCAAGCAGTAACCTCAACCTTAGGATTTGAAAGCTTGATTTTACCCGCCATGATGAGATCATCCTCTACTTCGATAGTAATTTTTTTAGCTACCAACAAGTTAGTAGGACATTATCTACACATCTCTATAACAAAATTAAGAGGACAAAGAATCAATGAAAAAAACCCTATGATTTTCATCACTCAATGCAGCAGTAGGAGGAATTTTGTATAGAATTTTCTGAAATTTGGCAATGAAATCCCTCATCTGTTCATATGGTTATTTTTTCATCTGGATGAGGTATGCTAATAGAGCATGTGAATCTTCTAGTGGGGTTTGAATCTAGGTTCAAACCATGTTCTCATAGTATCCTAATTGGTGATGCATCTAGGCGGAAGATGATAAAACCATTCCGCAGCAGTGCCCCAAAGCTTCTTGACGAACAATCGAATAGATACATCCTCATGAGGCACTCTCAAAACTCTACAAGCTATGAAAAATGTAGCTATATGATCATTCAAGTTTTTCTTCCCATCGCCATTGAATTTTGGAAAATTCTTTCGTGATCCGCTTGGCAATTTGTGCAGTGGTTGAACCAATGTAAGATGGCCAATAGCTAGACCCCAAGGAACTAACACTCGTGGCTATTGTCAATCCATGAATATTTTTTTATGATAATTAGTCTTGAGTGTACACCACTATTACCAGCTAGATCTTGGAAAGTAATAATAGGACAAAATAGATAAGGAGTCACCAATTTTATTTTATTTTAAATTACGAATTTGCCAATATTTGATTTTTTATATAAAAGACCCTTTGATAGGCATAAATTAGCACTATTTATTTGTTTCCCCAACAGAGTCACCAAAAACTCTGTTGGCTAGATTTTTTACACAATAAAAACCTAGGCAAACATCGAGATAAATTTGCCTCGCTTAACGGTGAGGCTCCTATGTAAGATGTTTATCAATGGGTGAGTATAAATCCTAATAACTATTTTTAGAGCTTTTACTTTAATTACAAATCTCATGAACCATAGCTTAGCAATTCTACAAAGAAATAAGCATTTGTTTTGGAATGTTTTGTAGAAGGAGGAAATAATAGAAGCAAGGAAAGAAGAAAAGAGGATGTGCTTTGAATCAACCAATAGTTATCGAGTTGGTCTCATCCACACAAATTAAATAAACAGATAGATCTCACAATAATTGTAAGTAAAGGAAATGAATAGCTTCTAACCTAAATCTTAGATAACACAAAATTTATCTAAAAATTAAAATAGAAGAAAGAAGTAAAGCACCATAGACCCAAAGTTCTTTGGAAATCCACCTTTTATTCAATTCCCACTTTTACACAATAAATAGCACAAATTCTAAAGACTCTGAATGATCTAGCAAAATTGTGATTATTTAACATGTATGGTCTTCCTCTATTTATAGTGTATAGAGGACAATCACATATAGGAAGTTTTTAATGAATTTCCACATGTGGAAGCTATGAAAAATGGAATCAGTTGGCAATCTTCTTCCTAGAATTCTTCTTTGCATGACATGCATGATTTAAAACTTAAAAGAGAACCTTCTATTTTTTATGTTTGCCACCTATTTCCAAGTAATTGACTTCTTCCAGTAACTTGAAGTAACATATTTTAAACCAATCACTTAAGTTTTACAATTTAATTGATTACTCAATTACTTTTTCAAAGAAAATAAGAGAAAGAAGAAGAAAGAGGAGAAGAAATTAGAAGAAATTTGTTGTAACACTCCCAATCTTGTTCTTCTTCCATACTATGTATGTTGATCAAACTTGTATTACACTTCTTTTCATTCACTTTAGTAATGAATGATCTGAATTTTATCTCTCGCCTTGAATCTGCAATGTTCTTTCCTCCCATATGTTGTTGAATCCTTTCCTTTTACTCTCTCCAAACCGGATCTAGAAGCAAATGATCCGTGACTTTTCTTGTGGTTATTGCCTCTCCGACATGTCTTCCTCTTATCCTTGAAGCTTTTTCAATTCTTCTCCATTACTTGCACCAATGTAATGTTTGTCATAAATAATTTAAACAAAACTCATCATTTTCATTTTTAATTGCATATGAGAAATTTTTAATTCTAGAAAGCACTCTGGGTGAAGAAAAATACAAGTAAATTCAATGAAGGCTTCAATCGAAGATTGGGAGAACATGCACAAGCTCCGAAAGTAATTTTCAATGCAATGACCTCCACATAGCCTACATTAGAAGCAAGAGGATGAATTTTTACAAGAAGCCTTTCTTGAACTATGAGAGCTTGATCTATTTCTTCCTTTGATTCTAAAGATATATTCAATGTATCGAGATATTGAATTTTTCTCTCCTCACCAATATGGTAATAAATGAAGTACTCCTACAAATAATTCAGACATAAGTATGCACTCCATAGCATGAATATCTACTTTCTTCATTGAGATCTGATTATAAAGTCTATTACCCTTTATTTTAGACTTTGTTTGCATGCCAAGCAAAATAAAAATATTATGTTATTCAATTGTGCACTCACATCAACATGCGAGATAGCAAGATTAATAAAAGGAAAGCTTCTCCAACCTTAGGTGCAAAAAATAGATGCCACAAGTTCGGGTGCTCTTCTTCTAAGGTCTTTGAAGTAGATTTCTCTATCAATGGCTCTATCAAAAACCACAAATTGTTGCAAGCTTTCATGGTTTTCCCAAGATATTGTTCTAAGGTTGGCAGAAATGTCTCCTTAAAAATATTTTTCAGGCACAAGGTTCGGTTGAAGAACTGGAGCTTGTGCAGAGGGGATAGTCATAAAGATTTAACCAAGAACTACTTAACGATTCCTAAATCCTCAGAGAGTCATCAAAAACTCATTAACATATGGATTTTCACGTATGCAAATGACATGCAATAGTGTGGGAATGAAGTCCCTCCTCAATGAAGGTGAGGTTGCCTTTATTGAAAACCAAAATTGTATTTACACCTGTACATTCAAAATTGTATGTGGGGGTGTTTTGGAACATTAATGGAAAGAAAATTGAATGATGGAGATGGAATGAAATGAAGGAAAGGAATGGAAAGGAATGAATGGAAGGAACATGCAAGAGTTAGGTAAAAGCAGAGCCTAATATTGCATGGAGAAGAACAAACAATAACTAACACAAATAAAACAAAGTTTGCATCAGCTAAACGAGAATGAGCAAGTAAATAACAGAGCTTGATCACTGTGAACAAGAACAACAGCTTAATAACGTTGAAAATAAGATCAAAGACAATATTTTCATGCAAGATTTAAACATCTAACATCTAATGAACATAATAACATCAAATGTTACAAGAGACAATGAATGAGACACAAAGTTTGTATTTCATTAACTCTAAAATGTTTTCACAAAAGAACACAAAGTTTCTTCCTGAAACAAAGCTTGCACACCAAAGTATTTTCTTCTCCTTTCTCAAATTCACCCTTACAAATGAGCCCCTCACTTCCTTTTATAACCCAAAAGTTGGTTACAAAGTAGTTAGGGTTTTACATGAACATTAAATAAGGCACTTAAGTGACCTTTGACTTTTTCTAACCAACTTTATTAAAAACAACTAAAAATAGAAATCACTTAAGTCTTCCACAACTTCCTGAAAGCAAATAACAACATCCTTTTCTTAAAAATCCACTTTTTAAAATATACAATAATAACTAGTGCCTTATCCATTGAAATGGGGTCTTCCTATCTCAAATGTATGAGAAATGGACTCTCCCACTTCGTTAGATACCAAGAAAACTATCTCCCTGAACCGTCGGTGAAATTAGGATCTATCGCTTTTGCTAGTTGAAAGGATCTAAACCTTCCCAAAGTTTCAAACATCTTTTCTTCTTCTAGAGGTTCATTTAGTCGAAGAATAGCCTCACAAAATACCTGCAATTCAAGAATCCTACTTGGCATATCATTTAAATTAACAATATTTGATTGAGTGTTCTCAAATAAGTTCTTTAATTTAATGCACCACTCCATTGAAATTGATGAGAAATTATTGGCAGGAGTGTACATGTCCTTAAACAATTTTGAAAATTAATCTTCCACTTGTTCCGATGAAAACCTTTGATTATGTTCATTTACGAGGTTACAAGGGATCTCAAGTATGAATTCTTGAATCAAGGTGAGTGAAGTGAAGGCTTCATTGCATATGCTCTCATAATGGATCATAGAATCCTCGAAAATCATCTTCCTTTATTTGAGATGTAGACACCAAAGAAAATGTGTCCCTTAATGTTCAAATTCAAGAATTCCTTCAATGGCTAAAATTGAGGATTCCATACTCGTCATCTCCTGTAGACTGGGAAATATCTCATCCAAATTTGATATATTAGAAACAAAAGTTTCCTTGAAAGAAAGAATTGGATCAAGATACGCACTGACATCTTCATGGAGCTTAACCGTTGTTTTGATCGTCCTCGCCTAAAACGAGAATCTTTGAAAGCCAAGTTTTAGTGACATGGCCCAATGTGTTTATTTCTTTTGATAAATTAAGAGTTTCTTCATCAAGGGTAGCCACTACATCAGGTACTAGGAAAGTGGATGATATGGGATTTATCAGATGTTGAACATATTCCACCAATTGATTCTTTTTGGCCTTGAGCTAAGAATTATAAGACTTATATTTCTCAAGTCTCTTTAGCACGATATCAATTGAATCTCGAGCCATTTCCATGTCAGTTTCCAATGTAGACCTCCCTAGTCCAAGTCTCAGAAATTCATAATCAGTAGATGTCATGGCATCACTCTCTTTATTAGCTTGTGGGATGGCAAGATCTACAAATCTATTTCCATCATTATCCACCATTATTCGAGAAATCACCTTAGGCTTATTGGGATGATGTCATTCGAAAGTTTGAAAAGGGCATCAAAATCAATGTTAATTTCCTTGATGGCCCTCTTCCTTTTCTTAACCTCGAGAATAAACCCAGGAAGGAGTATCATTCACTATTTCTACATACAAAATCCTGGTGCTCATAGCAACATTCTCATTTCTCTCGTCATCATGATATTCTGTAAGAACCCTTTCCACAACCCCAATTTTAGGAGAAATAACCTCGATATCCACCTCCTACTCATTTGGTAGATTTTGTTAAATCTCTTTGTGAACTACATGCTCCAAAGTGTTTGATATTTGGACTACCCGTACTCTAAGTGGAATTTGTGCAAGGCATGGCTGAGGATCATTTTTCACTAGCTTTTGATAACTATTAACAATGTGAGTAGAAGAATCTCTACTTGAAGTAGAAAATCCCGATACACACTCTCTTCCCTCACTGGGGCTAGGACCCTTAGGTTTTTCTCCTCGTGACACATTATTCGGTGAAGGGGATTTTGCAACCACTCCTTTCTTGCTAATTGTGTATGATTGAATGGCACAGAGGTTGATTGAGAAGGGGCTTTGGTTAAATGAAGACCTCCTCGAGTTGGCAATTTTTTTGATCCTAAAGTATGATCTTGAATTGATTGTAACTTGGAAAGTTCTCTTTCGTACCATGATATGCTTCTTTCAAGGATCGGTTGATTCTTTATCTCAAGAGAAAATGCATCTCTCTTGGTCCAGTCAATTCGAGGCAATGGGGTAAAAGCAATTACATCATATAAATCATCAATAACATCTTCATCATCATTTACGAATGAATCTGGAGGGTTACTAATGTGAAAGGCCTTGATCTGAGTTAGGTGAGAAAAATCTCATCTTCTTACTTCATGCTTGTCTAAACAGGCATCCCAAAAATCTTCCATGGTAGAATTATGTTGATACTTTGCTCTAAGAATCTTTTGCATATATCCATTGATATCAAACTAGGCTCTCTTCACATATGGATGAATTGTAACGAGGGCGAACTCTTTTCCATGAGTTGTGCACTAAAGAGATTTGGACATTGGTATTCCCCGATTTGGATTGGGAAATGAATTCCTGAATGATGTTTGTCACTAAGAAGATAGTGAACTTGGAATAGTTTCCGCAAGCTCCATTAATGCCCATTTGTCACTGACATACTTAGGAAGTTTCCATGGAGTACCCGCAAAGCCGCTTACGTGAATGTAGGAAAAGATGAAAATTGAATAAACCATGTTCCCCATTGGGAAATGACATTCATGGCTTCTTTGGAAAATATTTCCTCTATATTCCTATTCAGGTTCAATCACGCGAAAGTAAATGCATCGTTGACCCTTCTGAAATGGTGAGAGATATTTTTGAAACTTAGTTACAGGTAATAATGAAAAATAGTATTTGATGGCCCCATGACTCCTCTTGTTTTGAGTCCATAAAATAGCTTTCTTCTTGCTACTACATAAGTCAGATACGATGTCATGTAGAAGCATCTAGTCATCTTAACTTCTATCAATTGTTTATGAAGGGTATTGCTGATAATGGTGGCCCAATCCACAAACTCTTTCTTGGCAAGGATGATACAGATAAACTGATACATCCATGGGTGGAAAATCCTAATAAAGGGTAAACCAAAAACTTGACTTAGGAGAATAATCATGTCCCGTATTTCTTCCATGAACTCAACGTGGTACAGTTCTATAGGAAGCCAATCAATTCAAGGAATCTTGGTCACTAACTAGTTGTTATTAACCATCTTACTCCACCTGAGGGGTTCTTCATCCCAAAATTCTTGTGCTGACTAGTGAGTGATATCCGCATTCTCAATAAATTCGGGTATGCCGAGTAGTTCCTCAATGTGCTCCAGCAGTGATTAAGAGGAAAGGCTCGTGATTATCTTTAAAAATTCCTCGTCTCTCAAGATCATAATGCTCCACGCAAGTGATAACCAACTTTGGACACTGCACCAAGATAGGAAATGTTACTGCTTGGGGTAGACCACTATGGTAAAGCCTATTCGAGAATATGGTTTTTCCTTCATTTTTCACTCGTTCGTAGAATTGTTGCACATTGATGTGACCCAGATTTATATCAGTGATATTGTCATATGTTGACTTAATGAAACTGGGAGGGATGATTCCTTAGAATTCATACTTGAGCACAAATTTGTTTGATTTCTCCACCGGCTTCCTCGATCTTCCTGTAGATTTATTAGATTTTTCGGCCATTATGAATTTTATAGAAAAATGACTTAGGCACGTAAAATCATGCAAACGAGGTTCTTAGTTTCAAACTCTCAGTAAATGTAAGAAAAATATGATACATTTTAATATTATTATTATTATTTTAAGAATAATAATAATAATAATGTAATCTATTACCATTTACAAATATATATATATATATATATATATATATTAAATTGCCGAGAAAATTCTCCCTAGTATGCATGACTATACTTTGCTAAATCCTCCTGCAAATGCATTGATACTCCTGGAGAATGCGTGAAGATATTTGACGTGGCTTCTTGCTTGCTGCCGGACTTTTGATAAATGCATGGGTTGCATGTTATCTCATTTTCTTGACAAATTTTGTGACAGATATCTTCGATTTCTGAATTCATGGTCTCTGAAACTCCCCATTGAATGCATGGAGTTGCAAAAATGCATGGAGTATGCTTGGATTCTTTTCTAACTATCTTGGCTTTTGACCAATGTGTGAGTATTGTTCTTTGGACTACGTGAGAGCTTATTACCTGTGGCTTTGTTCTTCTTCCAACGCTTTGACAAAGTGAATAAAAAAATAGGCTTTACCCAAGCATATTTCCTCCTTGGGCATGTTTTTTGGAAATCTAAGGCCTTTCCTCTGACTGGACACATGAGTAATTGTTTTTCTTTTAACCTGTGTGGAAAATGTTATCTTCTTCCTAGTGCATGGGATTCTTACTTTTCTTTACCTGTGCATTGAAAATTCTTTTTAAAACCTTGTCTTTTAGATCTGTGTGGTCTCTTACTCTTGCCTTGACAATTGTGATCTCCTTTCCTTCACTCTTGCAAGGCTTTTATTCCTTTTGGCTGCGTGGAGATTCTTTCCTAGCTTTGGCCTCTCCAAAAAAACATATGCTTTGGACTCCTCTTTCTTGAAAAATGCGTGGAAAGTTTGGACTTTATAACCTGCATTGAAATATTTTCCTCCTCCACAAGAAATAAGAAGAAATTGGAAAGCTTCGCACAACTCTTTCCAACAAGTTTGATGGGAGGATTTTATGAGGATTAATTCATCCCATTAAAACAACTTCCCCCTTTCCCGGGTAGTGGCATTAATTGCTAGGGGGAAGTGGGGAAATAAATTGCCAATTGCCAGTGGAAATGGCAAGGTTGGCTGGTAATCCCCGTTTTATTTCCCCATGTGGGAAATCGAGATTTTTGCCTATTTGCCAATTCATTGATTTGGCAATTGGTGGAGAAAATCCCACAAGCAGGAAATTAAAATAAATTTTCCAGAAAGGGGAAATTCAAGTTCGAGAAACCAATTTGGCATTCCCAACAATTGGAAGCACAAGCTTACTTCCCAACAATAAAATAAAAAAATTGTCGAATGACTTTTAATAATTATTATATTAATAGTTATTTAATTAAAAACCCCAAATTTAATAAAAATGATTTTATCAAATAAAGGATGATAAATTAATTAAATATTAATTAATTAATTATTAATGCATTTTAAGACCTGACAGAGGAGGAGTTCTCACCCGAAATGGATGAAACAAAGACCGGAACGATCACAAAAATGAGACGATCGCGATGAGAGAGATAAATCACACAAAGTAACACTTTTGAAAATTTTCAAAATTTCCATTTTTATTAATTTTGTGAAGTCAAAATTGGCTAATAACCGCATGCAAGAAAGCTTCTTTCCAAAAGATCGACTTGCATGAAGAAAGCTTCTTCCCAAAAAGTGTGACTTACATGAAAAAAGCTTCTTACCAAAAGTGCGACTTGCATGAAAAAGCTTATAAAGTTGCGTGAAAACTCATCAGCAATATTTTATTTCCAATTTTATATTTTTGGTGAGGAAAACACAAGTATAAAATAAAATTTGTCATTTTTAGAAAGGGTCTAGGAAGATATAGTAGCAAAAAAACATCAAGTGCCATAACTTTCACTCTGTGGCTCCATTTTAGGTGTCATTTTCTCTAAAAGTGCATATTTTTAGAGCTCTACGCATTGATAACAATATTTTTCTTGTTTTCATAAAATCCATTTTTGCACCTTTTTGGACCAAGTGACTTCTTACAATCTCTGAAAGAGTCCTCACTTCGATCGCCTTTGATGATTAGTAATTAAAAATATTGAATAGATTTTCAAAACCCTGGCTAGGAAAAGGTCCGACAAGAAGAATTAACATGCTACAGGAATTGTCGAGAAATCAACCTAAGACACGGACAAAAAGAAATAAAACAAAACAAAAATAGCTATGAGTTATTGCTTGAAAATTTTCTCCACTTAGCTTATCTTCAAAAATTCATCCCCCTGGATGAATGTTATATGGTAATACCGATGTGGTGAAGTGCTTTATATAACCTAAATCCTCTAATTTAATTCAATCTATTTTTAAAATAACTTTTTTATTTAATAAATAAATAAATAAATAAAATGCTTGCAAACAAGGTCTGGAAAAGGAATTGAGTGAGCTTTGGCATGTGGGTATTTGTCGAATTTGGATTTTATGAATTTCTAGGGATACCTTAACGTAATGGAGATAACTACAAGCAATAAAAACACCAAAAAAAAACCATTATTTTAAAAAGAATGATTTTTTTTTTAAAAAGGGGTAGTCCTACATTTTAGGGTAAAATCTTGGGACACCTAAGCCCATCTTTGACATCTTTACCTCTGTCGTCAAAATGAAAGAAGTGAAGACAAGATCCTAAAGAACTTTCATTTCATGTCTTTTCCATTGGGATATGGAGTCAAGTTTAACCTTGATCTTTTCCTTTGAGAATCCACCTCCCGAATCATGTGACAAACTTGACGGTTATGCAGAACTACCGATGACCAAGCTAGCTGAAAATTGATCTCATGGAACTCTTAATAAACTCAAAAAAAAATTCCAACTATCTAATCTGATCCTCGAAGTGAATGGAAATGAAACTATATACAAACATGTAAAATCATACATGTCCCAAACTAGTAACATACAGAGTGTGCGTAAGCACTTATTTTGCTAAAAATAAAGTTACCTACTAAACTTTAGCTATCGGTAAAGGAAGCTCAAACGCATCATGCAATAGGAAAGGAGAAACAACTACCTTTCCTCACAAACTTAGACCACATAATTGATTTTTCATTAATCATGGTTTTTAGCAAGAGTGAAAATTTGTTCTAAAGTTGGTTCTCCACACTTTTACCAAAGAATTAACAAATAAAATAAATGCTTCCTTTAGTTGTTTTGTATTTGGATTTGAGAGGTAATGTGGTTGATCTTTGGTGCGTTATGGCTTAGCCTCATGCTCTAAAATAAGCATGGTTGGTTTCAACTTCTCAAGTGACTCTAAATTAGACAAATATCTTATTGGGAAATGCCTACTCCTTGTGATCTTTGCATACTTTTTAAGCTCATCTCCATGAATGAGTATAACCTCTAGACTTTCCTTTCCATGAATAAAGTTGCATGCAAGTTGATCTGATCCTTGTTCTACTTCCATGAATACTTCGCAAAAATTTCTACCTTCTCCATGATGACTTTCAAATTTTCAATCGATTCTTCATGGATTTCCTCATGCAAACTTATTTGCGCAACAAAAGATTTTCTTTGACTTTCATTTCCTCCAGGACTATTTTTCGGGAGTTCTCTCAGTAGTAAGAGGATTTTGGTATTGAACATAGATCATGAAAATGTATAAAAATGAATTGTGTGGCTTCTTCCTCTTCTATGTAATCTTTCAAATCTGATAAGAAATCAGCTTCATTTTCTATTTCACAATCTAAGTAGCCAATGAAGAAGTCACCAAACAGGATCTACAAAATCATAATCTTGTGCCAAATGTTTCTTTGTGCTGCAACATATCATTGGCCAACTTTTGCAACAAAGATCAACATTACTAGTTGAAGTATAACTCGCAACCTTAGGATTTGAAAGCTTGATTTTACCCACCATTATGAAACCATCCTCTACTTCGATAGCAATGTTTTGAGGTACCAACAAGTTAACAGGATGTTATCTACACATTGATAACAAACTTAAGAGGAAAAAGCATTAATGAAAAAAACCCTATGATTTTCATCACTCAAATGCAAAAGATTAGGAGGAATTTTGTATAGAATTTTCTAAATTTGGCAATGAAATATCTCATCTATTCATGTGTTTTTTTTTAATTTTGATGAGTTGTGCTAATAGAGCATGTGAATCTTCTATGCGAGATTGAATCTAGCTTCAAACCATGTTCTCATAGTCATCCTAGTTGGTGATGCATCCAGTGGAAGATGATAAAACCATTCCGTAGCAACTCCTCAAGCATCTTGATGAACAATTGAATAAATACATCCTCATGAGGAACTCCCGAACTCCACAAGCTATAGATAATGAAGTTATATGATCATTCAGTTTTCTCTCCCATCACCATTGAATTTTGGAAAATTCTTTCGTGATCCACTTAATCGAATTCGAAATGGTTGGTGAACCAATGCAAGAGGGCCAATAACTGGACCCCAAGGAACCAAATCTCACAATTGTTGTAAGTTCATGAAGATTTTTTTATGATAATTTCTCTTGAGTGTACATCATTCTTACCAGATAAATCCTTGAAAGTAATATTAGGACAAAGCAGATATGGAGTCGCCAATTTTTTAAAAAATAGGAATTTGTCAATATTTGATTTTATTTATATAAAAGACCCATGGGATAGGCACAAATTCATGCTATTTATTTATTTCCCAAAAGTCGCTAAAATTGTTGGCTAGATTTTTTACATAGCTAAAAACCTAGGCAGTCATGAGATAAATCTCCCTCATTTAATGGTGAGGCTCCCATGTAAGATGTTTATCAATCTGGTGAGTATAAATCCTAATAACTATTTTTAGAGGTTTTACTTTAATTACAAAGCTCATGAACCATAGCTTAGCAATTCTGCAGCAAGTAAGCAATTTGTTTTGGAATATTTTGCAGAAGGGGGAAATAATAGAAGGAAAGAAGAAAGGAGGATGTGTTGAATCAACCAATAGTTATCAGAGTTGGTCTCATCCACACAAATTAAATAAACAGATAGATCTCACAATAATTACAAGTAAAGGAAATGAATAGATTCTAACCTAAATCTTAGATAATGCAAAGTTTATCTAAAAATCAAAATAGAAGAAAGAATAAAGCACCGTAGACCCAAATTTCTTTGGAAATCCACCTTTTATTCAATTCACCACTTTCACCAAAATAACAACACAACGTCTTAAGACTCTAGAAATGCTCTAGCAAAATTATGATGATTTAACCCTTAGGATCTTCCTTTATTTATAGTGTCAGAGGGAAATTACAAATAGGAATTTTTAATGAATTTCCACATGTGGAAGCTATGAAAAGAGAATCACTTGGCAATCTTCTTCCTGAATTCCTCTTTTGCATGACATGCATGATTTAAAACTTAAAAGAGAACCTTCTATTTTGTATGTTTACCACCTATTTCCAAGTAATTGACTTCTTCCAGTAACTTGAAGTAACATATTTTAAATCAATCACTTAAGTTTTATAATTTAATTGATTACTCAATTACTTTTTCAAAGAAAATAAGAGAAAGAAGAAGAAAGAGGAGAAGAAATTAGAAGAAATTTGTTACAACACTCCCAGTCTTTTTCTTCTTCTATAATATGTATGTTGATCAAACTTGTATTGCACTTATGTTTCATTCACTTTAGTAATGAATGATCTTCGAATGTTGTCTCTACTTGAATCTGAGATGTTTTTTCCTCCCATATGTTGTTGAATCCTTTCCTTTTACTCTCTCCAAACCGGATCATCTTTAGCAATGAATGATCGTGATTTTTCTTGCATTTGATTGCCTCGACATGTCTTCCTCTTATCCTTGAATTTTTTGCAATTCTTCTCCATTACATGCACTAGTGTAATGTTTGTCATAAATAATTCAAACAAAACTCATCATTTTTATTTTTAATTGCATATGAGAAATTTTTAATTTCGAAAGCACTCTAGATGAAGGAAAATACAAGTAAATTCAATGAAGGCTTCAACCCTTGGAAGATTGGGAGAACATTCACAAGCTCCTGAAAGGAATTTTCAATGTAATTACCTCCACATACCCGTATTAGAAGCAAGAGGATGAATTTTTATAGGAAGCCTTTGTGAAGAGAGCTTTGATCTATTTTTCCTTTGATTCTAAAGATATATTCAATGTATCTGATATTGATTTTTTCTCTCCTCACCAATATGGGAATAAATGAATAACTCCTACAAATAATTCAAACAAGTATGCAATCCATAGCATGAATATCTACTTTCTTCATTGAGATCCGATTATAAAGTCTATTACCCTTTATTTTTAGACTTTGTTTATATGCCAAGCAAAATAAAAATATTATTTTATTCAATTTTGCACTCACATCAACATGCGAGATAGTGAGAATAATAAAAGGAAATCTTCTCCAACCCTAGGCATCAAAACTAGATGCTTTCGACAATTAATTAAAAAAACTCAAATTTTACGCATTTAGCTACATTCAAATGGGTCGCACTTTTTTGCTAGAATTCATGTTAAAACTAGAAGGAAAAGCAATGGGAATTTTTACCTTCCAGGGAAGCTCACAAATTCTCATATTTCACTTAATTGATTTGTCTTTAATGATGGGAAAAAACAACCCGTCAGAAAGCATAAAATTCTCATGTGTCTCCCACTACCAAAATTCACATTGCCAGCTTAAGTTATTTGACTTTAATGATTAGAAAAAACAACCTACCAAGTAGGCATAAAATTCTCACATGCCTTCCACTACAAAAACTTCCATTGGCAGCTTAAGTTATTTGACTTTAAATATGGGAAAAAACAACCTGCCGGGTAGGCATAAAATTCTCACCTACCTGCCACTACAAAAATTCCCATTGGCAGCTTAAGTGATTCGAATTTAATGATGGGAAAAAATAACCTGTCAGAAAGGTATAAAATTCCCACCTTTCTGCCACTACCAAAATTCTCATTGACAGCTTAAGTGAATTAACTTTAATGATTTGAAAAAACAACCTTCCATGCAGGCATAAAATTGCCACATGTCTGCCACTACTGAAATTCTCATTAGTAGCTTAAGTGACTTGACATCCATCATGGGAACTTTTCTCCTTTTAGCAAAGGACACTCACCGCACTTAGAAACCATCCTTCCAAAAAAATGTGACTTGCATGCAAGAAAGCTTCATTACAAAAGAGTGACTTACATGAAGAAAGCTACTTCCCAAAAAGTGCAACTTACATGAAAAAAGATTCTTACCAAAAAGTGTGACTTGCATGAAGAAAAAGCTTATAAAGTTCCGTGAAAACTCATCAACAGCATTTTATTTCCATTTTTAGATTTTTGGTGAAGAAAAACAAGTATAGAATAAAATTTGTCATTTTTGAAAGGGTGTAGGAAGTTATGGTAGCAAAAAACTTGCAAGTGCCATAACTTTCACTCGTGGCTCCGCTTTAGGTGTCATTTTCTTTAAAAGTGCGTATTTTCTCGAGCTCTATGCATTGATGGAAATATTTTTCTTATTTTCATAAAATCCATTTTTGCAACTTTTTGACCAAGCGACTTCTTAATCTCCTAAAAGAGTCCTCAATTCCGATCGCCTTTAGACATATTAGTAATTAAAAATATTGCATAGTTTTTCAAAACCCTAGGCCCGGTAAAAGGTATGATAGGAAGAATTAATATGCTACGAAATTTTTGGAGAAAAAAACCCAAGACATACAAAAAAAATAAAACAAAACAAAAAAGCAAGGTTGGCAATTGCTAGAAAAATTTCTCCACTTACTAATCTATAAAATTCTTCCCCTCGGTGAATGTTATATAGTAATAATGATGGGGTGAAGTGCTTTATATAACCTAAATCCTCCTATTTTAGTTCACAATTTATTTTTAAATAACTTTATTTATTTAATAAATAAATAAATAAAATGTTTGCAAAACAAGGTCTAAAGAAAGGAATTGAGTGAGCTTTGGCATGAGGGTATTTGTAGAATTTGGATTTTATGACTTTCTGGGATACCTTAACGTAATGGAGGAAACTCTTGAAAGCAATAAAACAAAAAGGACCCACTATTTTAAAAAGATCAATTTTTTAAAAAAAAGGGTAGTCCCTTTCGTGGACACTAGTCGGCTCTCGTATATGGACATCTTTACCTCTGTCAAAATGAAAGAAGTGAAGATGAGATCCCAGAAACATTCATTTTTTGTCTTGTCCATTGGGATATGTAGTCGAGTTTAAGGAGGTTTGATCTTTCCCTTTGAGAATCTACCTCCCGAATCTATGATGAACTTGGCAGCAATCTATAACTCCTGATGACTGCTAGTTGAAAATTAATCTGTGGAGCTCTTAATAAAGCTCTAAAATTTTTCTATCTAATCTAATCCTGAAGAGAACGTAAATGAAACTATTTACAAACATGTAAAATCATACATGTCGCAAATGGTAACTTATTGAGTGTGCGCAAGCACTTATTTTGCTAAAAATAAAGTTACCTACTCTACTTTTATAGCAAAGGAAGCTCAAATGAATCCTGCAATAAGAAAGGAGAAATAACTACCTTTTCTCACAAACATAGACCACATAACTTATTTTTCATTGATCATGGTTTTTAGCAAGAGTGAAAAATTGTTTTAAAGTCAATTTTCCACCCTTTTTACCAAAGAACCAACAAATCAAATAAATACCTCCTTTAGTTATTCTCGTATTTGGATTTGAAAGGTAATGTGGTTGATCTTTTATGCATTATGGCTCAGCCTCATGCCCTAAAATAATTATGGTTGGTTTTAACTTCTCAGGTGACTCTAAATTAGCCAGATATCTTATTGGGAAATTCCTACTCCTTGTGATCTACACATACTTTTGAATCTCATCTCCATGAATGAGTATAACCTATAGACTTTCCTTTCCATAAATAAAGTTGCATGCAAGTTGATCTAATCCTTGTTCTACTTCCATGAATACTTCTGCAAAAGGTTCTATCTTCTCCATGATGAATTTCAAATTTTCAATCGATTCTTCATGGATTTCCTCATGCAAACTTATTTGGGCAGCAAGTTCTTCTTTGAATATTTCTTCCATGACTATTTTTGGGAGTTCTCTGCAGCAAGAGGCTTTTGGTATTGGAAGATAGATGATGAAAATGCATTAGCAATGAATTATTTGGCTTCTTCTTCTTCTATGCAATCTTCCATATTTGATAAGAAATCAACCTCATTTTCTAATTCATAATCTAAGTAGCCAATGTTGGAGTCACCAACAGGATCTACAAAATCATAATCTTGCGCCAACTGCTTCTTTATCTACAACATATCATTGGCCAACTTTTGCAGCAGTGGATCAACAGTACTAGCTGAAGTAGAACCTGCAACCTTAGGATTTGAAAGCTTGATTTTACCCACCATGATGAGATCATCCTCTACTTCGATAGCAATGTTTTGAGCTAACAACAAGTTAGCATGGCGTTATCTACACAGCTGATAACCAACTTAAGAGGACAAAGCATTGATGAAAAATACCCTATGATTTTCATCACTCAATGTAGCATTAGGAGGAAGTTTGTATAGAATTTCTTGAAATCTGGCAATGAAATCCCTCATCTATTCATGTGGTTCTTTTTTCATCTGGATGAGGTGTGCTAATAGAGCATGTGAATCTTCTATGGGTTTGAATCTAGCTTTAAACCGTGTTCTCATAGTATCCTAGTTGGTGATACATCCAAGTGGAAGATGATAAAACGATTCTCAAAGTAAAGACCCCAAAACTTCTTGATGAACAATCGAATAGATACATCCTCATGAGGCACTCCTAGAACTCCACAAGCTACAAAAATGCAGCTATATGATCATTCAGATTTTTCTTCCCATTGCCATTGAATTTTGGAAAATTCTTTCGTGATCCGCTAGGTAATTTGTGCAATGGCTGAACTAATGCAAGAGGGCCAATAGCTAGACCCCAAGGAACCAAATCTCGTGATTATTACAAAGCCATGAAGATTTTCTACATGAGAATTATTCTTGAGTGCATGCCATTCTTACCAACTAGATCCTGGAAAGTAATATTAGGACAAAGAAGATACTGAGTTGCTTAATTTTTTAAAAAAAAAATTTACATATTTTACAATATTTAATTTTTTATATAAAAGACTCGTGAGATAGGCACAAATCAACGCTATTTATTTATTTCCCAAAGAAAGTCGCCAAAAACCTGCTAGCTAGATTTTCTCGCATGCAGCTAAAAACTAGGTAGTCATGAGATAAATCTCCCTCATTTAACAGTGAGGCTCCCATGTAAGATGTTTATCCATCTTGTAAGTATAAATCCTAATAACTATTTTTAGAGGTTTTACTTAAGTACAAAGCTCATGAACCATAGCTTAGCAATTTTAACAAATAAGTGGTTTTTTTGGAATGTTTTGTAGAGGGGGAAATAATAGAAGTAAGGAAAGAAGAAAGGAGGATGTGTTGAATCATCCAATAGTTATCAGAGTTGGTCTCATCCACACAAACTAAATAAATAGATAGATCTCACAATAATTGCAAGTAAAGGGAATGAATAGCTTCTAACCTTCTTAGATAACACAAATTTTATCTAAAAAATAAAATAGAAGAAAGAAGTAAAGCATCGTAGACCCAAAGTTCTCCGGAAATCCACCTTTTTATTCAATTCCCCAGCTTTCACAGAAATAATAGCACAAAGTCTAAAGAGTCCAGAATGATCTAGTAGTGATGATTTAACATGTAGGCTCTTCCTCTATTTATAGTGTATAGAGGACAATCACAAATAGGAAGTTTTTAATGAATTGCCACATGTGGAAGCTATGAAAAAGGGAATCAGTTGGTAATATTCCTCCTGGAATTCCTCTTTGCATGAAATGCATGATTTATAACTTAAAAGAGAACCTTCTATTTTGTATGTGTGCCACCTATTTCCAAGTAATTGACTTCTTCCAGTAACTTGAAGTAATGGATTTTAAACAAATCACTTAAGTTTTACAATTTAATTGATTACTCAATTATTTTTTCAGAGAAAATAAGAGAAAGAAGAAGAAAGAGAAGAAGAAATTACAATAAATTTGTTGTAATTTATTCTTCCATACTCTATATGTTGATCCAACTTGTATTGCACTTATGTGTCATTCACTTTAGTAATTAATGATCCGAATGATGTCTTTGCCTTGAATCTGAGATGTTTTTTCCTCCCATATGTTATTGAATCCTTTCCTTTGATATTCTCACAAACCGGATCTTGAAGCACTGACTATGATTTTTCTTACGGTTGTTTCCTCTCGACATGTCTTCCCTCTTATCATTGAAGATTTTACAATTCTTCTCCATTACATGCACTAATGTAATGTTTGTCATAAATAATCCTTAGACAAAACTCATCATTTTTATTTTTAATTGCATATGAGAAATTTTAAATTATGGAAATCACTCCTGGTGAAGGAAAATACAAGTAAATTCAATGAAGGCTTCAATCGACAATTAGGAGAACATTCACAAGCTCCTAAAAGGAATTTTCCATGCAATGACCTCTACATGGCATGCATTAGAAGAAAGAGGATGAATTTTTACCAGAAGCCTTTGCAATTATGAGAGCTTGATCTATTTCTTCCTCTGATTCTGAAGATATATTCAATGTATTAGATATTGACTTCTACTTTCCTCACCAATATGGGCATAAATGAATTATTCCTATGAATAATTCGAGACAACATATGCATCCATAGCATAAATATCTAATTTCCTTCACCGAGATCTGATTATAACTTATATTGCCCTTTATTTTTAGACATTGCTTGTATGCCAAGAGAGCTAAAAATATTATTTTATTCACTTGTGCACTCACATCAACATGTAGATAGCCATAATAATAAAAAGAAAGCTTTCTAACCCTAGTCACCAAAACTAGATGATTCCCACCAATTAATTAAAAACAAGTCAGCTCTTAGGCATTTAGCTATGCCATAATGGGTCACATTTTTGGCTAGAAGAAATGTTAAAACTAAGAAGGTAGACCACTAGTGAATTTTTACTCTTCCAGAAGCTCCAAAATTTTCATCTTTCATTTAAGTGGTTTGTCTTTAATGATGGGAAAAAACAACCTTCCATGCAGGCATAAAATTCCCACTTGCCTGCCACTACCGAAATTCTCATTGGCAGCTTAAGTGATTTGACTTTAATGATGGGAAAAAACAACCTGGGCAGCCTACAAAATGCACACATGTCCGCCACTACCAAAATCCTCATTGGCACTTAAGTGATTTGACTTTAATAAGGGAAGACTTGACTTCCATCATAGGAATTTTTCACCTTCCAGAAGTGCCAAAATTTTCACCGGCACTTAAAAAGGCTCATCCTTCCAAAAAAATTATGACTTGCATCAAGAAAGCTTCTTTCCAAAAGTGCAACTTACATGAAGAAATTTTCTTCCCAAAAAGTGCAACTTGCATGAAGAAATCTTCTAAAGTTGTGTAATAACTCATGAGCAACATATTATTTCCAAATTTTTTTATTTTTGGTGAAGAAAACACAAGCATCGAATAAAATTTTCCATTTTTGAAAGGGTCCGGAAGATGTAGGAGTAAAAAAACTTGCAAGTGCCATAACTTTCACTCGATGGCTCTGTTTTAGGTGTCATTTTCTCTAAAAGTGCATATTTTCTTGAGCTCTATGTATCGATGGCAATATTTTTCTTATTTTCATAAAATCCATTTTTACACCTCTTTTGACCAAGTGACTTTTTGCAATCTCCTAAAGAATCCTCATCTATGATCGCCTTTAGATAGATTAGTAATTAAAAATACTAGATAGAATTTCAAAACCCCATGCTTAATAAAATTTCAACAAGAAGAATTAATAGGGTATGGAAATTTCCAGAGAAAACAAACCAAAACATAGACAAAAAGAAATAAAACAAAATAAAAACAACTGTGGGCAATTACTAGAAACATTTATCCATTTAGCTGCTCTACAAAATTTCTTCCCCCCAGGTGAATGTTCTATGGTAATAATGATAGGGTGAAGTGTTTTATATAACCTAAATCATCCAATTTTAGCTCAATCTATTTTTAAAATAACTTTATTTATTTAATAAATAAAATGCTTGCATACAAGGTCTAGCTAAGGAATTGAGTGAGCTTTGGCATGTGGTTATTTGTCAAATTTGGCTTTTATGACTTTCTGGGGATACCTTAATGTAATGGAGACAAATGCTAACAATAAAAACACAAAATGACCCACTATTTTAAAAAGAACAAAATTTAAAAAAAAAAGGGGTAGTCCCATATTTTAGGGTAAAATCTCGAGGACACCACTTCTAGCTTTGCTTGAGTGTAAAGGAAGCTCAAACAAATCCTGTAATAGGCAAGGATAAATAACTGCCTTTCCTCAAAAACTTAGACCACGTAATTAATTTTGCATTGATCATGGTTTTTAGCAAGAGCAAAAAATTGTTCTGAATTCGGTTCTCCCCCTTTTACCAAAGTATCAACAAACAAAATAAATACCTCCTTTAGTTGTTTTGTCTTTAGATTTGAGAAGTATTGTGGTTGATCTTTGGTGCATTGTGGCTCATCCTCATGCTTTGAAATAAGCATGACTGGTTTTAACTTCTCAGGTGACTCTAAATTATCCAGATATCTTATTGGGAAAGGCCTACTCCTTGTGATCTACGCATACTTTTGAAGCTTATCTCCATGAATGAGTACTAAAGTTTCCTTTCCGTGAACCTATAAACTTTTCTTTCCATGAATAAAGTTACATCCAAGGTGATTTGATCCTTGTTCTATTTCCATGAATAGTTATGCAAAAGGTTCTACCTTCTCCATGATGACTTTCAAATTCACAATCGATTCTTCATGGGTTTCCTCATGCAGATGATTTGGGCGAGGCTCTTCTTTGACTATTTCCTCCATGACTATTTTTGTGGGAGTTCTTTGCAGCAAGAGGCTTTTGGTATTGGAAGATAGATGATGAAAATGCATAAGCAATGAATTATGTGGCTTCTTCTTCTTATATGCAATCTTCCAGATCTAATAAGAAATCAGCCTCATTTTCTGATTCATAATCTAAGTAGCCAATGCTGGAGTCACCAACAGGATCTACAAAATCATAATCTTACATCGATGCTTCTTTTTCTACACATATCATTGGCAAAATTTTAGCAACAAGATCAACAAATTATAGCTAAAGTAGAACCTCAACCTTAGGATTTGAAAGCTTGATTTTACCCGCCATGATGATATCATCCTCTACTTCGATAAGCAAGGTTTTGAGCTACCAACAATTTAGTAGGACATTCTCTACACAAATGATAGCTAACCTCAGGGGAAAAATCATTAATGAAAAATAACCTTTGATTTTCATCACTTAGTGTAGCATTAGGAGGAAATTTGGATAGAATTTTCCTAAATCGAGCAATGAAATCCCTCATCTAGCTATGCGGTTCTTTTTTCATCTAGCCGAGTTGTGTTAAAAGAACATGTGAATCTTCTGCAAATTTGAATCTAGCTTCACTCCGTGTTCTCATAGTATCTCACTTGGTGATGCATCCAGGGTGGTAGATGATAAAACCATTCCACAAGTTGCCTAAAGCATCTCGATGAACAATCAAATAGATACATCCTCATGAGGCACTCTCAGAACTCCACAAGATATGGAAAATGCAGGTATATGATCATCCGGGTGTTACTTCCTGTCGCCATTGAATTTTGGAAAATTATTTCATGATCCATGCAGAAATTCGTGCAAATGGTGAACTAATGCAAGAGGGCCAATAGCTTGACCCCATGGAATTAGAGCTCACGGTATTTGCAAAGCCATGAATATTATTTGTAGATAATTACTCTTGAGTGTACGTAATTCTTGCCATCTAGATCCTGAAACAACTATTAGGACAAAGCAAATATAGAGTCACCAATAATTTTTTATTTTTTACGTAATCATCTAGATTTGATTTTTTTATATATAAAATACCCACGGGATAGGCACTGAGATCAGTCGCTTATTTATTTGTTTCCCAAATGAGTCGCTAAAATTGTTTTCTAGATTTTCTCGCACAATCTAAAAACCTAGGCAATCATGAGATAAATCTCTCTCATTTAATAGTGAGGAAACATGTAAGATGTTTATCAATTTGGTGAGTATAAATAATAACTTTTTTAGAGGTTTTAATTTTACAAATCTCATGAACCATAGCTTAGCAATTCAGAAAGCAAGTAAGCAAAATATTTTGGAATGTTTTGTAGAAGGGGGAAATAATAGAAGTAAGGAAAGAAGAAAGGAGAATGTGCTTTGAGTCAACCAATTGTTATTAGAGTTGGTCTCATCCACACAAATTAAATAAATAGATAGATCTCACAATAATTGCAAGGGGATGAATAGCTTTAACCTAAATCTTAGATAACATGAATTTTATCTAAAAATTAAAATGGAAGAAAGAAGTAAAGCACCGTAGACCCGAATTTCTCCAAAAATCCATCTTTTATTCAATTCCCCAAATTTCACAAAAATAACACCACAAAGTCTAAAGACTCTGAATGCTCTAGAAAAATTGTGATGATTTAACGTGTAGGTTGTTCCTTTATTTATAGTGTATAGAGGGAAATCGTAAATATGAATTTTTTAATCAATCGCCACATGTGAAAGCTATGAAAAAGGGAATCATTTTGCAATATTCCTCCCGGAATTCCTCTTTACATGACATGCATGACTTATAACTTAGAATAGAACCTTATATTTTGTATTTCGCCACCTATTTCTAAGAAATTGACTTCTTCCAAGAATCTAAAGTAACGGATTTTAAACCAATCACTTTAGTTTTACAATTTAATTGATTACTCAATTACTTTTTCGAGAAAATAAGAGAAAGAAGAAGAAAGAGGAGAAGAAATTAGAAGAAATTTCTTGCAATACTCCCAATCTTGTTCTTCTTCCATACTCTGCATGTTGATCCAACTTGTATTGCACTTCAATTTCATTCGCTTTAGTAATGAATGATCGAAATGATGTCTCGCCTTAAATTTGAGATGTTTTTTCCTCCCATATATTGTTGAATCCTTTCCTTTGATTCTCACCAAATTGGATCTAGAAGCATTTTACTATGATTTTTCTTTCGATTGTTGCCTCGACTGTCTTCCCTCTTATCCTGAATTTTTTAAGTTCTTCTCCATTACATGCACCAAAGTAATGTTTGTCATAAATAATTGAGAAAAAGTCATCATTTTTCATCTTTAATTGCATATGAGAAATTTTAAATTCTTGAAAGCACTCTGGTGAAGGAAAATACAAGTAAATTCAATGAAGGCCTCAACTAGAAGATTGAGAGAACATGCACAAGCTCCTAAAAGGAATTTTCCATGTAATGACCTCCACATGGCTGCATTAGAAGCAAGAGGATAATTTTTACCGAAATTCTTTACAATTATGAGAGCTTGATCTATTCCTTCCTCTAATTCTCAAGATATAGTCAATGCATCGATATTGACTTTTCCTCACCAATATGGGCATAAATGAATTATTCCTACAATTAATTCGATAAGTATCCAGTCCATAACATGAATATCTACTTTCTTCACTAAGATCTGATTATAAAGCCTACTACCATTTATTTTTAGACTTTTTTTGCATGTCAAGCAAAATAAAAATATTATTTTATTCACTTGTGCACTCACATCAACATGTAAATAACAAGAATAATAAAAGGAAAGCTTCTCGACCCTAGGCACCAAAACTAGATGCTTTCCAAAGAATTAATTTTAAAAAAAAAAAACTACTTTTAGGCATTTTGCTATGTCAGAATGGGTCACACTTTTTGGCTAGAAGTCGTGTTAAAAATAAGAAGGCAAAGCAATAGGAATTTTTACCCTTCCAAGCAGCTCCAAAATTCTCATCTTTCACTTAAGTGATTTCCTCTATTTATAATGTATAGAGGGCAATTACAAATAGGAAGTTATTAATGAATTGCCACATGTGGAAGCTATGATAAAGGGAAGCAACTAGAAATCTTCCTCTTGAAATTCCTCTTTGCATGACATGCATGATTTATAACTTAAAATAGAACCTTCTATTTTACATGTCTGCCACCTATTTCCAAGTAATTGACTTCTTCAAACAACCGTAAGTAACGGATTTTAAACCAATCACTTAAGTTTTACAATTTAATTGATTACTTAATTACTTTGTTGGATAAAATAAGAGAAAGAAGAAGAAAGACGAGAGGAAATTAGAATAAATTTGTTGCAACACTCCCGATCTTGTTCTTCTTCCATACTCGTATGTTGATCCAACTCAGTATTGACTTCAGTTCATTCACTTTAGCAATGAATGATCCGAATGATATCTCTGCCTTAAATTTGAGATGTTTTTTCCTCACATATGTTGTTGAATCCTTTCCTTTGATTCTCTCCAAACTGGATCTGGAAGTAGCTATCGTGATTTTTCTTGCGGTTTGTTGACTCTAACCTATCTTCCTCTTATCCTTGAAGCTTTTGCAGTTCTTCTCCATTACATGTAGTAGTGTAATGTTTGTCGTAAATAATTCGGAAAAAAACTCATCATTTTTAATTTTAATTGCATATGAGAAATTTTAAATTCTAGAAAGCACTGGTGAAGGAAAATACAAGTAAATTAAATTATGGCTTCAACTTAAAGATTGGGATAACATGCAAAGCTCCTATAAGGAATTTTCCATGCAATGACTTCCACATGGGTTGCACTAGAAGCAAGAGGATGATTTTTTGTCGGAAGCCTTTGCAATTATGAGAGTTGGATATATTTCTTCCTCTAATTCTTAAGATATATTCAATGTATCGATATTGACTTCCACTTTCTTCACCATTATGGCATAAATTAAGTATTCCTACAAATAATTCAGACAAGTATGTAGTTCATAGCATGAATATCTAATTTCCTAACCGAGATCTAATTATAAAGTTTGTTGCCCTTTATTTTTAGACATTGTTTGCATGCTAAGAAAGCTAAAAATATTATTTTATTCACTTGTGCACTCACATCAACATGCAGATACCCATAATAATAAAAAGAAAGCTTCTCCAACCCTAGGTGTCAAAACTAGATGATTCCCATCAATTAATTAAAAAAAAGTCACTTTTAGGCATTTACCTATGCCGAATGGGTTGCACTTTTTGGGTAGAAGACTTGTTAAAAATAAGAAGGCGAGCATTGGGAATTTTTACCCTTCCAGAATCTCCAAAATTTTCATCTTTCACTTAAGTGATTTGTCTTTAATGATGGGAAAAAACAACTGCTACGCAGCATAAAATTCCCACTTACCCGCCACTACTTGAAATTCTCATTGGCGAAACTTAGGTGATTTGAGTTTAATGATGGGAAAATATAACCTATCAGCAGGCATAAAATTCCCACATGCCTACCACTACTAAAATTCTCATTAGTAGCTTAAGTGACTTGACTTCCATCATGGGAATTTTTCACCTTCTAGACATTGCCAAAATTCCCACTGGTACTTAAAAACCATCCTTCCAAAAATATGTGATTTGCATTGAAGAAATCTTATTTCTAAAAGTGTGACTTGCATGAAGAAATCTTCTTCCCAAAAAGTGCGAATTGTATGAAGAAAGCTTATAAAGTTTTGTAAAAACTCATCAACATAATTTTATTTATATTTTTTAATTTTTGGTGAAGAAAACACAAGTATAGAATATAATTTGTCATTTTTGGAAATGGTCTGGGAAGATGTAGCAACAAAAAGACTTGCGAGTGCCATAATTTTCACTCCATGGCTCCGTTTTAGGTGTCGTTTTCTCTAAAAGTACATATTTTCTCGAGCTCTACGCTTTGATGGAAATATTTTTCTTATTTTCATAAAATCCATTTTTGCACCTTTTTGACCAAGCGACTTCTTGTAATCTCTTGAACTAATCGTCAACTTTGATCACCTTTAGACAAATTAGTATTAAAAATACTAGATAGATTTTCAAAACCCTAGGCCTAGGAAAATGTCTGATAGGAAGAATTAGCGAGGCTACGAATTATTCTTGGAGAAAATAAACCATGACACAAAAAAAATGAAATAAAACAAAACAAAAACAAATTGAAGGAAATTACTAGAAAATTTTCTCCACTTAGCTAATCTGAAAAATTCTTCCCCAGTGAATATTCTATGGTAATAATGATGAGGTGAAGTGCTTTATATAACCTAAATCCTCCAATTTTAACTCAATCTATTTTTAAAATAACTTTATTTATTTAATAAATAAATAAATAAAACACTTATGAGACAACAGGTCTAGCGAAGGAATTGATGAGCTTTAGCATGTGGTTATTTTCTAAATTTGGATTTTATGACTTTCTGGGATACCTTAATGTAACGGAGAAAACCGTATGCAATAAAAACACAAAACGACCTGCTATTTTAAAAAAAAAATGATTTTTTTTTAAAAGGGGTAGTCTAAGATTTCGGGTAAAATCTCAAGGACACTAGTCGGCTTCGCCTCAGTGGAAATATGTCCCTCTCACAAAATCAAAGAATCAAGATGAGATCTCAACATCTCTCGGTTTCATGTCTTTTCCATTGGATTATGGGGTTGAGTTTAACCTTGATCTTTCCCTTTGAGAATTTTCCTCCCAAATATATGATAAACTTAGCACCGATCTGGAATCGCTGATGACTCGCTAGTTGAAAATTGTTATGTGGAGAATATATGATAAACTTAGCACCGATCTGGAGATCTTTGATGACCAAAGCTTAGTTGAAAATTGTTCTCTTAATAAAGCTCATAAATTTTTCCAACTAGATCGATCTGAAGAGAATGGAAATGAAACTATATACAAACATTTAAAATTATACATGTCCCTAATGGTAACATGCACAAAGGTGTGCGTAAGCACTTATTTTACTAAAATAAAATTACCTACTCTACTTTAGCTAGATGGTAAAGGAAACTCAAATGAATCCTACAATAGAGAGGAGAAATAGTTGCCTTTCCTCACAAACTTAGACCATGTAATTGATTTTACATTAATCATGGTTTTTAGCAAGAGTGAAAAATTGTTCTAATGTCGGCTTCTCCACCCTTTTTACCAAAGAATAAACAAATAAAATAAATACCTCCTTTAGTTGTTATGTATTTGGATTTGAGAGGTATTGTGGTTGATCCTATGTGTGTTGTGGTTCATCCTCATGCTCTAAAATAAGCATGACTAGTTTCAACTTCTCAACTTGACTCTAAATTACCCAGGATATCTTATTGAAAAGGCCTACTCCTTGTGATCTATGCATAATTTTGAAGTTCACATCCATGAATGCATATAACCTATGGACTTTCCTTTCCATGAATAAATTTGTATACAAGCTAATCGATCATTGTTCGCTTCCACGAATAGTTCTCGTAAAAGGTTTTACCTTCTCCATGATGACTTTTAAATTTTGCAATCGATTCTCCATGATGAGATTATCCTCTACTTCGATAAGCAATGTTTTGAGCTTCCAATAGATTAGCAAGATGTTGTCTACGTAGTTGATAACCAACTTTAAGAGACTAAGCATTAATGAAAAATACCCTTTGATTTTCATCACTCAAATGCACCATTAGAAGGAATATTGTATAGAATTTTCATAAATTTGGCAATGAAATCCCTCATCCGGTCATGCGGTTCTTTTTTCATCTAGATGAGTTGTGCTAACATAGCATGTGAATCTTCTATGGGTTTGAATCTAGCTTCAAATTATGTTCTCATAGTATCCCAGTTGGTGATGCATGGAAGCGGAAGATGATAAAACCATTCCATAGCAGCACCCTGAAGCGTCTTAATGAACAATCGAATAGATACATCCTTGTGAGGCACTCCCGAACTCCAATAGCTACGGAAAATACAGCTATATGATCATTTGGGTGATTCTTCTTATCGTCATTGAGTTTTTGAAAATTCATTCATGATCCACACAAAGAATTTGTGTAGCGGTTGAACCAATACAAGAGGGCTAATAGCTGGACCCCAAGGAACCAGAGCTTGTGGTTTTTGCAAAGCCATGAAGATTGTTTCAAAGAATTACTCTTGAGTTTACGCCATTCTTACCGAGTTAGATTGTGGAAATAAATATTAGGAAAAAAAAGATACACAATACCAAATTATTATTTTTTACGAAGTTCTTAATATTTGATTTTTTTATATAAAGGACCAACGGCATAGGCACATATCAATGGTATTTATTAGTTTCCCCAGTGAGTCACCAAAAACTATTGGCTAGATTTTCTGCACAACTAAAAACCTAGGCAGTCATGAGATAAATCTCCCTCATTTAATAGTGAGGCTCCTGTGTAAGATGTTTATCAATCTAGTGAGTATAAATCCTAATAACTATTTTTAGAGGTTTTACTTTAATTACAAAGCTCATGAACCATAGCTTAGCAATTCTGCAGCAAGTAAGTAGTTGTTTTGGAATGTTTTGTAGAAGGGGGAAATAATAGAAGTAAGGAAAGAAGAAAGGAGGATGTGCTTTGATTCAACCAATAGTTATTAGAGTTGGTCTCATCCACACAAATTAAATAAACAGATAGATCTCACAATAATCGCAAGTAAAGGAAATGAATAGCTTCTAACCTAAATCTTAGATAACGCAAAGTTTATCTAAAAATTAAAATAGAAGAAAGAAGCAAAGCACCGTAGACACAAAGTTCTCTGGAAATCCACCTTTTATTCAATCCCCCAACTTTCACGAAATAACAACACAAATTCTCAAGACTCTGCACTTTTTTAGCAAAATTGTGATGATTTAACCCATAGGCTCTTCCTATATAGAGGGCAATTACAAATAGGAATTTTTAATGAATTTCCACATGTGGAAGCTATGAAAAAGGGAAGAAATTGCCAATCTTCCTCCTATAATTCCTCTTTGTATGACATGTATGATTTATAACTAAAAATAGAACCTTTTACTTTGCATGTCTACCACCTATTTCCAAGTAATTGACTTCTTTCAATAACTTGAAGTGACATATTTTAAACCAATCACTTAAGTATTACAATTTAACTAATTACTCAATTACTTTGTCGGAGAAAATAAGAGAAAGAAGAAGAAAGATGAGAAGAAATTAGAAGAAAGTTGTTGCAACACTCTTAGTCTTGTTCTTCTTCGATACTCTGCATGTTGATCTAACCTACATTTCACTTCTCTTTCATTCACTTTAGTAATGAATGATCTGAATGATATCTCTGCCTTGAATCTGAGATGTTTTTTCCTCCCTTATGATGTTGAATCTTTTCTTTGATTCTCTCCAAATTGGATCACGCAAGCGGTGACTATGATTTTTCTTGTGATTGTTACCTCTTACCTATCTTCCTCATTATCCTTGAAGCTTTTGCAGCTTCTTCTCCATTACATGCACCAAAGTGTAATGTTTTTCATAAATAATTAAGACAAAACTCATCATTTTTTATTTTTTATTGCATATGATAAATTTTAAATTCTTAAAATCACTCCTGGGTGAAGGAAAATACAAGTAAATTCAATGAAGGCTTCAACTGGAAGATTGGGAGAACATGCACAAGCTCCTAAAAGGAATTTTCTTTGCAATGACTTCCACATGGCTTGCATTAGAAGTAAGAGGATGAATTTTTGTTGGAATCCTTTGCAATTATGAGAGTTGAATCTATTTCTTCCTCTGATTCTGAAGATATATTCAATGTATCAAATATTGACTTCTACTTTCTTCACCAATATGGGCATAAATGAAGCATTCCTGCAAATAATTCAGAAAGTATGCAGTCCATCGCATGAATATCTAATTTATTTACCGAGATCTAATTATAAAGTTTGTTGCCCATTATTTTTAGACTTTGCTTGCATGCCAAGCAAGCTAAAAATATTATTTTATTCACTTGTGCACTCACATCAACATGCAGATAGCCAAAATAATAAAAAGAAAGTTTTTCCAACCCTAGGAGCCAAAACTAGATGTTTCCCAGCAATTAATTAAAAAATCAACTTTTAGGTATGTAGCTATGCCAGAATGGGTTGCACATTTTGGCTAGAAGTCATGTTAAAAATAAGAAGGCAAAGCAATGGGAATTTTTACCCTTCTAGGAAGCTCAAAATTCCCATATTTCACTTAAGTGATTTGTCTTTAATGATGGGAAAAAATCACCTGTCAAGAAGGCATAAAATTCCCACTCGCCTACCACTACCAAAATTCCCATTGGCACCTTAAGTAATTTGACTTTAATGATGGGAAAAAATAACCTTCCAGCTAGCCATAAAATTCCCACCTACTTACCACTACCGAAATTCCCATTGGCAACTTAAGTGATTTGACTTTAATGATGGGAAAAAATAACCTACCATACATGGGCATAAAATGTTGGTGTGTGTGACATGCCTAGTCATCATCCACATCACCTACATCACCTTGTGTGAGAATCATAAGTCTTAGGGAGGCAAATGACAAGTGCGATTCTTTCATAGAATATGTCATTATCATTTGTGTCGATTGCATCATAGGAGTTACATTCCTCATTTGGAATAGTAACTCATCATTTAGTGGCGTCATATGCGTCGATCACGCCATATGCGTTAGTGGTGTCATAGGAGTTACTTTCCTTGTTTAGGCATGGGGGTTACATAGCACCCCTATTTGTACTTTCTTTTTTGATCTATGAGTATGAGCAGACCTATTTTCTTATTTGCATATTCTTTCCATTGTTCAAATCTTGCTTATTGCGTTGGAGCTTGACATTACCATTAGAGTGCAACTTTGTTGTGGTGCATTGTTTTCAACATTGGTTCTCATGAATCCCTCTTTCATGGTATCAGAGCTAGTTTTGGTAAAACATGCACTCTTCATTTATCAAGTTGTTTATTACTTCTGGTTTCTTCTTATTTCCTCATGTAAGTTTTTTAGATTATTTTGGAATTGTATTGCTCACCTCGTATTGAGGTTTCAGTAGTTGCAAGTTTGAGAGTATTTGGTTGGTTTGCTTTATCACGGGTGCTAAGTTCACTCGGGATTTCTTCTATTCTTGTAAGCTCAGTTTTACTTTGGCGTGGACCTATGGTTCATTGTTGTTAACTTGTTTGCATTGGTGAACCCGCTACTCAACCACGTTTTTGGATTTAGAGGCTTGTTTTTTGGTTTCTCTTGTATTTCTTTTTACATGCATTAGGTATTGATACCTCTTGCCTCGGATCTCTATTCTTGGTTTAGCACTCTCATTGTTGGTAATTCATGCATGTTGCATCCACCTACCCGTGTATCGGTTCTCTCTACATTAGTTTAGATTGTTGTATTACATCTGACTTCACCATTTGGCTCAGCCTTCTGTTTTGGTGCTCGGCTCTACATAGTTGTATCGACTTGTGTTTGGACAGGAGGATCCCTGCTGCCCTTTTGAAGCTTGGTCCTTGGTTGTATTTGGCTTGTGCATTTATTTTGTGGGACATTACTTTGCATTGTTTAGGCGGTTCGTATTTTGTTCTACTTTCCTTACATCATTCTCACACAACTCTTAAGTGGACAAGTGACTTGTGTATTTGCTTAAATTCTTCACCCAATGCTTTGGCTCTACGTTGTGGTTCTACGCATTGGAAGTTTGGATCTGGTTTCTCTATCATTTCTGTACTCCACCTTTTGCACTCATACTAGCTCCTCGTGTTTGACTCGTAGATCTGTCATTTCTGTATTTGACCTTCAAGCTGTCACTTTGGTTTTCACCATGCTCATTTTGGGCTACATTTGGTGTTATGTGTGTGTATCGGCTAGAGTAACTGTTAGTGCAAATCAGAAGCAGCCTCCTGAGTTCAGCGGCACCCTCATGTTAAATCCGGTTCACACATTGGATCTTTTCACACAAGTGTGGGAATTACAGAATGGAAAAGATCCTCTAGATTAGAGGTTGGTTCCTCAAATCCTCTGTTCAAGTGTGCACAACATTTTGCAGAGGGTTTACCTATAACTTAATCAAACTTTGCCAAGGAGACAGGGTTGAGAAAATGCAAAAATAAACCTAGTCTAATTAAGGTGATGCACCAAAGGAGTAGTAGACATCTGCTACTACAAGATATACACAATTCACAAGAAAATATAGCACAAAACATGCACATATTGCCAAAATGTAATGAGATATCATGAGACAATGATAAACACATGAAAGGATTGAGAAAATTCAATCACAGAGCATACATTATCATTCCAAGTCCAATACAATGCATTATAATGGCCAGGAGGCAAAAAGGGGTGTTGTAGTCATATGAAAGGTAAAAACTCCACAAATATACCTTGATGAGGAAGAAAAGAGAGTTGCAGAGTAAGAAAATGTCTAACTTCTTAAAAATGAGCCCATTCTGGCTTTTTTACAATGCCATTCGAGCTCAGGAGAGAGAAACATGGAAAACATGAGAGGAGCTTTCAACCACTGACCAAATTCATAAAATAGCATGGGTTCCTTAAAAATCCACTTCCCAATGTTTTAGACCATGCTGGGAGAGAATGCGAGCCATTCCTCATTAAAAATGGTGGTTGAAATGTCATTTCTGTCAGTTTCCACATGCCAGAGGCATTTTCCAATTTTCTCTCTCAAACCCCACCAAAACAAAAATTGAGCCTAGAATCATGTACATAATTTCACCAGCTTTCCAATGATATAAAGAACGTGAAAACCGAGCTCTGGATCGAAAGTTATGCCCCTCTGAACATTTAGGGCAAACAGGGCAAAAATGGGTCAGGGCAAAACTCAAAAAATTTCCACTTTTTTGCATTTGGGAAAATTTCCCCAAAAATCTCCACGCCCTACCACTCTGATGCTACGTGGCATGTTCGATTAGTTATAGGCTTTCCTTGCCTCATTTTTTTCCATCATTTCGGCCTTTGGAAAATTTTCAAAAATTCTCCGCCGGCCCGAAGCTCTGAGGACACGTGGCGTGATGTGATTCGTCGCGGGCCTTTGCTCTCAAATTTTCCATCACTTTTGACCATCTTCCCTGAACTAGACACATGGCACAATCCTATTGGATGTGGGCCTTTCCTGCTCCTTGTTCTTTATGGGCTTGTCTTATGTTTTTGTCGCCACGTGGACACGTGGCATGATCTTATTGGCTCGGGTTTTGTGGGCGGGTTTCTTTTCAAATTTTCCAAACTTGGGTGAAAAAGAAAAAATCCTTTCACACCTCCGACCCCCGATGCCTTGAGGACACATGGCACAATCTTACTAGTTGGTAGGCCTACGGCCAAAATTTCCCCTATGCGCCCCCGCCAAACACTTTGACAAATTTTCTAAGTTGCCTCCGCCCCTCGCCACTTCGATGTCGACGTGGCGTGTTGATTGGCTTCATGCCAGGGACCCCATGGGAAAATTTCCCATTGCGCCAATACTTGGTAAAAATTCAAAATTTTCCTCCACCTCCCGATGCTCCGATGCTTACGTGGTAGCTTCTTCGATTGGCAAGGGCCTGGCTCTGTCTAGGGAAAATTTCCCACAAAAACTCACCGAGCCATAACTTCAAAAATACATGGAGTTAGGAGGAAAACTTTACCTTTCTAGAAAGATGAGAAGGAGCTCTATCCAATGGTGCCATTTCTAGAAGGTTTTGAGTGCCTAAAAATAAAAAATTATGACTGAGGCACAAGGGAGGAAGGAATGAAGGGAGTTAGCCAAAAATAAGCAAGGGGCTTATTTTGATAACAATTTTGGCGACTCGGAGGGGTCATCTACCTACTGGATGAAGTTACTAGTTGCCTAAAGCAATCCATTAGGTATGGAGTCATCAAATTCTCTGCTTGATACCCCAACTGATTAGAACAATGCAAGGAGGAAGATGGAGGGTAGAACACCATCTGATTTGGAGCAAGGCCTACAAAATACATTTCCTGAACAACAAGCTTGTGCCAAAGGCACTTAGGGAAATCAAAGCTAAACTACAACAAAACAATGTGCATAAGCACTTGGAGGAATGAAAACCTAAGCTAATATGTACAAGGTGGAGAATTTCCTTCAAAGAGTAATGCTTCGGATGAATTCCATTGACTGAATCTGAATTCTTCACCATCCAATGTAGACAATTGGAAGGCATTGCTTCCTTACACTTTGTGACCATGTAGGGGCCACTCCAAATGGCATCAAATTTTGAATGCCTCCCGGTTTTGCTCTGCCTCGCATCCCATTTTAACACTAGATCCCCAACTTGGAAAGATCTATCCTTGGCCTTTCTATCAAAAGTCTTCTTGATCAAAGCTTGATCCTTCTCCATTGCTTGGGATGCCTGATTTCTGATTTCTTGAGCTCCATCAATTCTTGCATACCTAACCTCCATGGGCCCAAACTCCAACAACTCCAACTACTTCATGAGTTCTAATGTTGGTAACTCAAGTGACATGGGAAAATTTCCTCTCTTCCATAAACAAGCTTGAATGGAGAATTACCTATAGATCTCTTGGGAGTTATCCTATCAACCCACAAGGCTGATTTCAATTTAGTATGCCAAGACCTCTGATTTTCATCAAGAGTCCTCTTGATGATCCTTAACAAGTTCTTATTTGTAGATTTAGCTTGGCCATTACCCTGAGGATAATAATTTGATGAAGTGCTTAGGTAGATCCCATTCTTGAAGCCCATCTAGTTACCTTGGATCCAATGAATGCCAATGCATTATCTAATATTATTATAGCAGGTATGCCAAATCTGGTTGTTATCCCTTCATAGAAGTCTAGGATGCTAGATTCATTTCGCTTGCTTCCTTGAGTGTCCACCGCCTCACCCACTTGGTGAAGTAATCTGTTGCTGTTAGAATCCACTTGTGTCCTTGGCTTGAATTTGGGTTAATGACTCCAATGAAGTCCAAACCCCATTGCATGAATGGTTGGTCAACTGAAATTGGATGCAATGGAAGGGTGGCTAGTCTCTCCTTACCTATGAAGAATGCACAATTCTTGCACCTCTTGATCCATGCATAATAGTCACTAAAAATCTTGGGCCAATAATAACTAGCCCTCATGATCTTGAGAGCTGTCACTCTTGGTGCAAAATGACCCCGAGCTGATCCACCATGGAACTATTCCAACACTCTATGAATCTGATTTGTACCAATGCATCTTAATAGCACTCCATTCACATCCCTTTTGAACAAAACACCATCAACAAGGGCATATGGGACAGCCTGTAATTTGAAGTGTCTCCTTTTGGTTTTGTTCATCTCTAGAGGGCATAGGCCTGTGTAGGAAGTGCATTATGTCTTGGGTCCAGCAAGGAGTGAGGACACCATCATTTTCTTCTTGAGTGCTTCCTTGTTCATGGTTGTCTTACAACGCCAAAACAACCTCTTTCTCATTGTATGCTTTCGTTTGTTTGTTCAAAACCAGCTACTCACACAATCCTTTTCCTCTGACTAACTTGGTGACTTTGATCTCAATGTCATATTCCATGACATGAGTAATCCACCCTACTCTCTTTTCATTTAGGTCTTTATTGAGGAGGAAGTCTTTAACTCCCACATGAGAAACCAGCAGTCGAACCTTGTTGTTTGAAACTAGATGCTTAAATTTCTTCAAGCTCATAATCACTGCAAGAACATGCTTCTCAATGAAGGAATATCTCACCTCATAGTCCTCCAGGATTTGGCTAAAGAAAGCAATTGGCTACTCATCATTGTCTTTGTTTTGCTGTACCAAAATTACGTAAATAGTATCATCACCTCCAAATGCATAGAGGATGAAATCCTTGGAGAAATATGGATTAATGAGAGTTGAGATTGTGAGATAGCCTCTTTGATTGCTTCAAAACTTGCCTTGCACTTTGCTGTCCATTTGAAAGCTATGTTTTTCTTTAACATCTTGGTGATAGGCTTGACTAGGGCTGCAAAATTTGGGACAAACCTTCGAACAAAATTTATCCTTCCCAAGAAACTTTGAAGGGCTTTCTTGTGGCTTGGTAATGGTAGTGCTCTTATGGCTTCAACTCTTTCTAGATCAATTGCTAATCCTTCTTTGGAGACAATGTGGCCAAGGAGCTTTCCTTCATGAGCTAGAAAAATACACTTTTGGGATTCAAAGATACCCCAAATCTTCTACACCTTTGGAACACTTGTCTCAAATGAAAGAGATGGTCTACTGCATTTTTTGAAAAAAAGTGATATCATCTAGATATATCAACACCATTTTGTTAATCAAATCCTTGAACACCATGTCCATTGCCCTTTGAATGTAGCTCCAGTGTTGACAACCCAAATGGAATTTTTCTATATGCATAAGTCCCCATTTGGTTGTGAAGGCTGTCTTGAACTGATCCTCTTCCTTCACCATGATCTGATTGTACCCTAAATAGCCATCAAGCAATGAAAACCTTTTAGAGCTAGCAACAACTTGTAAAATCTGCTCCATGGAAGGAAGTGGGTAATGATCCTTGAGAGATGCTCTATTCAAATCTCTGAAGTCAACACATAATCTGATTTCTCCACTCTTCTTTCTAACTGAACCAAGTTGGCTACCCAACTAGAATGCTTGATAGGAAATATGATACTTGCCTCTATCAATTTATTCAATTCTTTTCTCATGAGAGGCTCCATGTGTGGATTGACTGGCCTTTGTTTTTGCCTGATGGGTTTAGCACTTGGGTCCAATTCAATAGTGTGTTGAGCTAACTTGGGATTGAAGCCTTTCAAATCTTCATAGCTCCAAGCAAACACATCAGGGAATTCTTGACAAAGTTGTATGAACTCATACCTTTCTTGCTCAGTTGTCACTTTACCAATTTGGAGTGACTTGCCTTCTCCCACCAAGATGGGCACTAAATCTTCTCCCTTGACTTAGATGTTTGCTTTCTCCTTCCTAAACTAATCATTAGGATTGAAAATGGACTCCAAAGTGACAAGTCCCTTTAGTAGTTTGTTGGTTCTCAACTATACCACTTGATCACCATACTGTTGTTCTAACTTTTCCTGATTTTTAGCTGAGAACTCAACCTCTTCTTCTTGCAAGAAATAGATGATTTGTTGATCATTTTCAAACACTTTCCAACTTACATTGTTTTCTGCACCAAGGCCTTACAATCACATGAATGCTTGGTTGTACTTTGTCTTTTTTGATGCTTTCAACAACATCAAAGGCTGATCCAACTCACTATAAGCTGTCACAAGAGCTTGGTTCTCTTTTCTAGGGATGGATTTGATGCTAAAGCCCTCAAAATCTTCAATGAGGTCCCACACCCTATTTTTGTAGCACTTGAGTAAATCATTCTTGGCAGCATGTTGCCCCTTAACTTGGTTGAAAATGAGCTCACTATCACCAAAGACTTGCAAGTTCTTTATTCCTCTCTTGATTGACCAATGCAATCCTCAGATATCAAAGCTTCATATTCAGCAAGTGTTATTAGAACATGCAAATTGAAATCTAAAAGCTGAATAATACTTAACTCCTTGAGGTGAAACAAGCATAGCTCCCCTCCCGCACCTTGTCTACTTCTTGATCCATCAAAGAACAACCGCCATACCTCATTACCATCCTTGTGGTCCGGCTTGGTGATGCTAGGAATAGGCTGATTTTCTTCATGTATGCAATAGACTCCTAGCTCAGATTCTTCTATTTCTTGATAAGGATCAAAAGCATGCACCTTTTTCCCATTCATCAAGAGTCAAATATGGGATGCTTCCAACTTTGGTGTCAGCTTCATCAGTACTTGGATAATCCTCTTGATCAAACGCTAAATAATTGGTATTGATTTGGCTTGAGTGTGAGGCTCAATGTGAAAGTTTGCAATAGCCTCAGATTTGATTGTGGCCTTTGGTTCCATATCTTGTTTCAACAACATGTGTGACCAATCAAGATAAGTAACCTCCAATCTTAGCTATGAAATCCTCGACAAACATAGGGCAAAGAGTGGTGGAAGATCTATCACTGAGACATCTTGCAAAACAACAACGTTGGGGCATGCATGCAAAGTAAGACTCAAGTTTTTAATCACTCCTACTATTGTTGTCACTGCTGTCCCATCCAATTACACTACCCCTTTGGATATGAATTCATATTGAGGCCCAACTGATCAGCTATTTGCTTGGGCATTACTGAACTACTTGCCCTGGAATCAATCATGCAATTGTGTACTAATTGGTCCCCAATGATCAATGAAACATAGAATGGAGGGGGCTTCAACATTTTACCTTGTTGTCCTCCATGATTCCCTTTAGGCTGGGCAGCATTTGTGAGTACCTTCTCTTGCATTTGGACCTATTGATTTGAAGTTGACCAATCCTTCATGGCAGCTTGTAGCAAATCTCTTTGGCTTGGGATGGATAGTGATTCCCACATTGATATGTTTACATTTGTCTTCTTCATCTGATCAATGATGTTGAATGGAGATGAAGCATCTCTCTCTTGTCCTTTGGCCTGCACATTCATTCCTTGCACATGGGCAGCAACAATCGGCATCTGAGTTGGTCTAGGAGCTGGCTTGGGTTGTCCTTGTGTGTTTGGAACTGCATTTTGTTTGCCAATAGTTTGTGGAGTGGTAGAAGGTTGTGGATCACTTGGAGCCAATGGCTGCCCTTCACCCAAATTTCTCCTTTTTGACCTTGTGTTGGCTGCAACACTTTGAGAGATTGTTTGATTCATGCCACAAAAGTCTTCTACCTGCCAGTTTACAAGTGTGGTATCATTTGGAGCTGATTGTTGCTGGGATGTTTCTTGTTGTTGGTTATTTCCTTGACTCCCTTCACCCTCTACACCAGTTGTTGTTACCATTAAGGCTTGATTTAGAGCACCATTGAAGCACATAGACTAGTTGTGAGGTTCATTACATGGGAAACACCAATCATACTCTTGAGCTATGTTGTTTTGTACTGGCACTAGTGCTTTAGAGGTAGATGCAACATTGGGATTATAGGGCTGAAATGGTCTGTTGGCAGGAGGCCTTGCTTGATTTTGATTTGCAGCTGGATTGGGTGGTCTTTGAGGCTGATATGGCTGCCTGTTAGGCTGAGCTTGAGGCTGATAAGAAGGTCTAAAACTTTGGGCTTGTTGCCTCTTGAGTGTAACTAGCTCATTACCTAAATTTTGCAATTGCTTCATGACTTCATGAAGTTCATTTGAGGCACTAGAAGATGAAGTAGAAGCTTCATTTGAACTCTGATTTCTAGGAGTGGGAATAGGAGCTAAATTAGGCACTTGACTAGTGCTTGGACTTTCTAAATTTGGATACAATGGCATTAGAGGCCTAGGAGCTAGCTTACCAGCTTGAATCAGATAATTTTCAGCTCTAATGGCAATGCTATAAGCAGCAGGGATAGTTGTGCCTCCCATGGATTGAATTAACATAGAAATATCAGAATTTAAAGCTTTAAGGTAATATAGAAAAAGCACCTTCTCGTTGTTGGCCTTACTTTGCCATTGGAATTCTCTCCCAAGTCCTTTGAAATCTGAAGTTGAAGTCAATCACCGCTCATTGGGAGTTCTCTTGATAGTTGTCAATTATTCCAAAAGGGACAAGTTATCTCCCTTTTCTCCAAACTTCTCATGGAGGGCTATACATAATCGGTTCCAATTTGGATAGAGCCCGGGGCAAGGCTCTCAACCATTGCAAAGCTTTCCCTTTGAATGAAGATGCCAACAGTTTGACAACAATTTGCATCTCATTAATCTCATGGTTTGCACAAATATTAGTAATATCCTCGACATGATCACCAGGAGTGGTCCGATTCTCTCCAGTAAAGTATGGAATGTTCTCCAATGTTGTAACTAGGATTGGATTTTGTGCATATTGAGAGCAAGTGGGCTTATGCCAATGAAATTGACATAGGGGTTGTGTTGTGCCATTCTGATTAGCCTTAGAACCCTTGTTGATTGGATGAAAGGTCTACCAGGTGGAGGAGTTGATAGAGTTCTGTTTGGTGGAGATGGAGACCTTTGAATTCTCCTCCCTCTTTGTCTTCTTCTTGGAGATAATTGCAGATACTCAAACAATACTTCTTCTTCTCCAACTCTTGACCTTGTGGTGATTCTTCTCATGAGTTTTCAGGTCTAGACTGCTAAAACCAGTTGATTCTTCTTCCTTGGAGTCGCCAGATGTGCAATTCAGGGCTCTTTTAAGCAAGAAACTTGCAACAAATGCACATCAATTTTGTTGCAATGAAGATGAAGACCTCTAAGGTCCCACCGGCATGCCAAAACTGTTAGTGCAAATCAACAGCACCCTCTGGATGTTCTATCAAATTTCTAGTTGACATTTTAGCATCCAGTGTCATTGCACAACATTGGATCTTTTCACACAAGTGTGGGAATTGCAGAACTGGAAAAGATCCTCTAGATTAGAGGTTGGTTCCTCAACTCCTCTTGTTCAAGTGTGCACAACATTCTGCAGAGGGTTTACCTATAACTTAATCAAACTTTGCTAAGGAGACAGGGTTGAGAAAATGTAAAAATAAACCTAGTCTAATTAAGGTGATGCACCAAAGGAGTAGTAGACATCTGCTACTACAAGATATACACAATTCACAAGAAAATACAACACAAAACATGCACAGATTGCCAAAATGTAATGAGAGATTAGGAGACAATGATAAACACATGAAAGGATTGAGAAAATTCAATCACAGAGCATACATTATCATTCCAGGTCCAATACAGTGCATTATAATGGCCAGGAGGCAAAAAGGGGTGTTGTAGTTGTATGAAAAGGTAAAAACTCCACAAATATACCTGATGAGGAAGAAAAGAGAAGTTGCAGAGCAAGAAAATGTCTAACTTCTTAAAAATGAGCCCATTCTGGCTTTTACAATGCCAATTCGAGCTCAGGAGAGAGAAACGTGGGAAAACATGAGAGGAGCTTTCAACCACCAACCAAATTCATAAAAATAGCATGGGTTCCTTAAAATCCACTTCCCAATGTTTTAGACCATGCTGGGAGAGAATGCGAGCCATTCCTCATTAAAAATGGTGGTTGAAATGTCATTTCTATCGGTTTCCACATGCCAGAGGTGTTTTCCAATTTTCTCTCTCCAAACCCTACCAAAAGACAAAATTGAGCCTAATCGTGTAGATAATTTCACCATCCTTCCAATGATATAAATAACATGAAAAACGAGCTCTGATCGAAAGTTATGCCCCTCTCAACATTTAGATTGAAACAGGGCCAAAAATGGGTCAAGGCGGGCCGAAAACTCAAAATTTCCACTTTTTTGCATTTGGGAAAATTTCCCCAAAAAATTCCGCGCCCTACGCTCTAATGGCCATGGCACATTTTGATTGGTTGTGGGCTTTCCCTACCTCATTTTCCATCGTTTCAGCCTTTGGAAAATTTTCCAAAAAATCCCCACCGGCATGAAGCTCTGTGGACACGTGGCGTGATGCGATTCGTCACGGCCTTTGCTTTCTCAAATTTTCCATCACTTTTGACCATCTTCCCTAAACTAGACATGTGGCACAATCCTATTGGATGTAGGCCTTTCCTGCTCCTTTTTCTTTGCGGGCCTGCCTTATATTTTTTGTCGCCACATGGACACGTGGCATGATCTTATTGGCTCGGGTTTTGGGGGGGCTTTCTTTTCAAAATTTTCCAAACTTGGGTGAAAAAGGAAAAAATCCTTTCACACCTCTGACCCCTAACACCTCGAGGACACGTGGTGCAATCTTACTGGTTGGCATGCCTACGAGTCAAAATTTCCCCTTTGCGCCCCCGCCAAACACTTTGGCAAATTTTCTAAGTTGCCTCTCTCCCCCGCCACTTCGATGCCAACGTGGCGTGTTGTCATTCACTGGTGGACCTCCCATGGAAAAATTTCCCATTGTGTTAATACTTGGTAAAAATTTGAAATTTTCCTCCACCTCCTAATGCTCCTTTGATTCCGACGTGGCACTCTCGATTGGCGGCGGCCTGTCTAGGGAAAATTTCCCACAAAAACTCCGCCGAGCCATAACTTCAAAAATACATGGAGTTAGGAGGAAAACTTTACCTTTCTGGAAAGTTGAGAAGGAGCTCTATCCAATGGTGCCATTTCTAGAAGGTTTTGAGTGCTTGAAAAATAAAAAATTCTAACTGAGGCACAAGGGAGGAAGGAATGAAGGGAGTTAGCCAAAAATAAGCAAGGGGCTTATTGTTACAACATACTTGTAGTGGATTCTAACTCGCGTCATTATTGGTCCTCAGTACACACGGGACTCTCACTCCCTCTTCCTTCTTTGATTGTGTGGTCGTGGATCCTTTCGCATTGTGTGTGGTGTTCATGATGATCTTTGGAGGATTCTCGTTGCTCATCTCCTTCAACTACATTTTCATCCTACATGAACGATTACTCTTCTACCTAGTCGTTTCAACGTAGCACTGCAACTAAACTCTTTCGAAATGGTTACCTGACACATGGACCACCTGTCACCTTGGGCGTTTCAACCACCTAGCAACTCGTGCACTCTTTTGGTCTATCGGCTTGAGACTTCCTTCTATGTGGATGTATTGACATCTGCACTAGTATTTCATGTACAGTCTTTACATTTCGCATACCTTGTTCGTCACTCAGCATTGGTCTCGTTACTCTCAGCTCATTTTGCACTAACCCACATTACTTGGCACCTCGACTCCTGCATTGTTTGTGATTCGGTCTTCCATGACTCAAAGTTGCTTACTACTTCATCAGATCGCCACTTGTATTGGTGACTAATACCTTTGCATTGTTGATAGCTTGGTTGAATTGACCATGATTGCTCATGTGTCAATCTTGTGTTGTTTTTTGCATACTCCGTCTCGTATTGTCTACACTCTGTATTGTTCTTATGCAGTGTGCTCAAGCTCTTAGAGATTCTCAGCACACAACTCCATGGATTCTATGTTCTGATAGGTGCTAGCAAGGCCATCCTCTTTGCTTGATGGTTTTTCCCACACCCCATGTGGTTTCTCCCACGGTTACTTACAACTCGACTACGCGATTCTGAAGATGTGGCATCACTAGTTCAACTTGCACGTGGCACAGATCCCTAGCTCGACAACGTGGGCCCCTTATTCATTTGTTAGGACTGATCATTGGTAAATCAATCCTTCTTTTTAAATATTTTAAGGTTAAAAACCTTTAATTCATTGGCATTGTAAATTTTTGGGTTTTTTACTTGTTTTATTCAACCTTCCTTCGAGTGTCGAAGATGGAGGGTGAGGTCTAGGGTTGGTAGGAGGCTAATCCCCCTCACAATTAAAACAAAACCTATCTAAAATTTGATGTCGTTTCCAACAAGCATACATACGACACCCTTTGCATGCATTTAGGGCACTTTTTAAATCCGTTTGCAGGCTTATTAGCATTTTTTCCATCAGTTACGGGAATTGTTTTTTGCTATAACTTTTGACTCGTTGCTCGGTTTTGAGCACTTCTTTAGTCAAAGTTGCATGTTTTTTTGCACTCTAGATGATGGGATTATCATTTTTGTAAATGCACTATTTTATAAAGTGCCACATTCTGGGGGTGTCTTTATTCAGCTCATTTCAAATCATCTTGAGCTTTGTTCTATCCCTTTATTGCTTGTGGACTTGTGAGTGCGTCCGCCATGGTCTTACAATAAATGGATTCTTTCATGCAACATGGGATACTATTTCTCACAAGGATTTCTCTTCCCCTTCTAATTTTCACTCATTATTTTACTTGCTTACGATGTCGAAATGTTGCGCCTAATGAACCTTGATTGTTGTCTCCACTCTTGTGCATTATTACGTTGATTGTAAGGTGAGTGACAGACTAGTTCTCGACACACAATCACATCTAATTGTAATCAATGCACTAGACTAAAGTGCCACAAAAATGGGGGTTACACTTGTGTTCTTTGGAAACTCCTCTCGTCATGGACGTTAAATTTCATCACTCTTGTTGTTCAACTAGGACCAGGAAACTACCTACAATGGAAGAATGGGATACTCGATCATTGTATTATGTATAATTTGTTACCACATCTTCTTGGGTTGGCACCTGAACCTATTGACCACATTCATCACCAAAATTGGTTGAACGAGAATGATATGGCATACGGGCTTCTTTGTCTTACTATACCGAGAGGACCTTCAACATCGATTAGAATTCACCGAGTCTATGCACCGAGCCTGGACCTTCATTCGGAATTTTCATGGAGACTTTGATCCTCCTTCATCTGGTTATGGATCTTATGATGATCTTGCATCCATGGAGGAAAGTGAGTTCACCGATACTTTTTCTTACGAAGGGCCACCCACACATATTTTTGTGCATGCTCCTTCAGAACTTAGTATTGCTCCTATCACAGTTCCTAGTAACTCTCCTCCATAGGACTCTTCGGTTGAATTCTCACCTGCACACCATGTTGCCTTGGATCTTAGGTTTTCCCCTTCATGAGCATCTATTGATTCCATTGATTCTATCCTAGAGATTCTACCATCCCCTGTTTCTTCCACAGACCTCGATATTGCTTCTTTAAAGGGTTCATATAATCCTCCACAACAAGACATTGATTTCCTTGACTTAGACTTGGATGATATGCTTGAGGATACCAACATCACAAAGGTCACATCTTCTTCCACCTACTGCCTCTTCAGAGATCAGAGTTTCCATCACACCAACTTCCACTGACTCTCCACCACAGTAGGTTCCTTTTCCCCTTCAGGGCTCTCCTTCATCACAACTCAACTCTCTTGATGATATATCTATATTTGTGGACTCCCACCTTATGGAGATTGACAGGATTTTCACCACTTCTCTTGATATATTATCTTCTTCCCATATTAGGCCACCATCCGGCACACTCCATGCTCCTCCTCCTTCCTCCACTGATCACATACCTTTGGTCCCTTCGATTCATTAGAGTCCATCAAAAATCATCTTCCGTAAAGATGGTGTTTATATATGGGCACCTTATCAAACCTTTAGTTGTCGAGCCCCATTGACACATCTTTCTTAGTTGTCTAGGGAGTCTTCTTTTCTGTTCTCGCTTACCATGACCTCTTCCTTGGCTTCGATGATGGGGGGTGTTGGTATGTGTGATATGCCTAGTCATCGTCCACATCACCTAGTGAGTCATCTCACCTTGCGAGAGTCATAGGTCTTAGGGATTCAAATGACAAGTGTCAAATTCTATCATAGAATATGCCATTGTCATTTGCGTCAGTGCATTATAGGAGTTACATTCCTTATTTGGAATTGTAACTCCTCATTTAGTGGTGTCATATGCGTCAATGGTGTCATAAGAGTTACTTTCCTTGTTTAGGCATGGGGATTACACAACACCCCTATTTTTACTTCCTTTTTTAGATCTATGAGCATGAGCAGACCTATTTTCTTACTTCGCAATATTCTTTCCATTATTTGAATCTTGTTTATTACATTGGAGCTTGATGTTACCATCGGTGCAACTTCATTGTGAAATTACCTTTGGTTCACAGACTCACTTTAGACCTATGTCACACTTTCATGAACCAGACTCAAAGTTCTTCGTGTTGCTGCCTTTAGTTTCCTTCGTGGAGTGGGAAGACTTCCAACACGTCATTTTTTTCCTTCCTAAGGGTAGGCACATAGTTCGGTGTGGGTTGCTCTTCTTCAGTCCAGAGGTAGAGGATCTCGTGATCGACATTCTTTTGGGAGACTTCTTAGAGTTACAGAGTTCAGATCCATCCATGAAATCTTCTACATCCCTCTCGTCTCCCTCTTCTCCTCCTCTTTTTCCTTCCAGAAAGATGTTGTTTGTATATGGGCACCTTATCAGGCCTTTAGTTTTGGGCCCCATTGACACATCTTTCTTAGTTGTCTAGGGGAGTCTTCTTTTCTGTTCTAGCTTACCATGACCTCTTCCTCAACTTCGATGAAGGGGGGGTGTTGGTGTGTGTGACCTGCCTAGTCATCATCCACATCACATGGTGATTCATCTCACCTTGCGAGAGTCATAGGTCTTAGGGAGTCAAATGACAAGTGTCAAATTCTGTCATAGAATATGTCATTGTCATTTGTGTCAATGCATCATAGGAGTTACATTCCTTATTTGGAATTGTAACTCCTCATTTAGTGGCATCATATGCGTCAGTCACATCATATGCATCAGTGGCATCATAGGAGTTACTTTCCTTGTTTAGGCATGGGGGTTACACAACACCCCTATTTGTACTTCCTTTTTCAATCTATGAGTATGAGCAGACCTATTTTCTTATTTGCATATTCTTTCCATTATTCAAATCTTGCTTATTGTGTTGGAGCTTGACATTACCATCGGAGTGCAACTTTGTTGTGGTGCATTGTTTTCGACATTGGTTCTCATGAATCCCTCTTTCATAAAATTCCCACCTACCTGCCACTACCAAAATTCCCATTGGCAGCTTAAGTGATTTGACTTTAATGATGGGAAAAAACAACCTGTCAGGCAGGCATAAAATTCCCACTTGCCTGCCACTACCAAAATTCCCATTGGCAACTTAAGTGATTTGACTTCCATTATGGGAATTTTTCACCTTCTGGTAGTTCCAAAATTCCCACTGGCACTTTAAAACCATCCTTCCAAAAAAATGTGACTTGTGTGAAAGAAAACTTCCTTCCAAAAGTACAACTTGCATGAAGAAAGTTACTTCCTAAAAAGTGTGAATCGCACAAATAAATCTTCTAAAGTTGCATGAAAAAACTCATCAAAGAAAATTTTATTTACATTTTTGGATTTTTAGATTTTTGGTGAAGAAATCACAAGTATAAAATAAAATTTGTTAGTTTTGGAAAGGGTCCCTAAGAAGATGTAGCAAGAATAAAACTTGCAAGTGCCATAACTTTCCCTTCTTGGCTCTATTTTAGGTGTCATTTTCTCTAAAAGTGCATATTTTCTCGAGCTCTACGCATTGATGGCAATATTTTTCTTATTTTCATAAAATCCATTTTTGCACCTTTTTGGACTAAGTGACTTCTTACAATCTCCTGAAAGAATCTTGAGCTCTGATCACCTTTAGACTTATTAGTAATTAAACATACTAGATAGTTTTTCAAAACCCCAAGCTTGGGGTCCGATAAGAAGAATTAACAAAGAGTATAGGAATTGCAGGAGAAAACAAACCAATACACAAACAAAAAGAAATAAAACAAAACAAAAATAGTTGCGGGCAATTTCTAGAAAAAATTCTCCACTTAGCTAATTTGCAAACGTTCTTCCTCCAAGTGAATTTTCTATGGTAATAATGATGGGTTGAAGTGCTTTATATAACATAAATCCTCCAATTTTAGCTCAATCTATTTTAAAATAACTTTATTTATTTAAGAAATAAAATGCTTGTAGACAAGGTCCAGCGAAGGAATTGAGTGAGCTTTAGTGTGTGAGTATTTTTCGAATTTGGATTTTATGACTTTTTAGGGATATTTTAATGTAATGGAACAACAACATTCAATAAAAACACAAAATGACCCGCTATTTTAAAAATGGTTTTTTTAAAAAAGGCGATCCTGCATTTTAGGGTAAAATCTCTGGGACACCAGTGTGTTCTTCACCCTAGAATTTGATTTCATTATATATCCTTGCCTCTCTATTTTTTTGGTTTGGTTATGTACTTCTATTTCTAATTTGCAAGTTTTTGGTGTTGTGTTTAATGGAGATTTGGTGGTGAATGAAGCTTGGTTTTGTGTCACATCTATTTGGCCTTCCCTTGTTGCATTTTCTACTCCCATTCTCCCTCAAAGTAGAATGTCTCATTTCCTTTTCTTAGTGTATCACCGATTCTAGTGTAGGTTTTATTTCATGCATCTCTCTCCTTGTCTCCTTAGAATGCATTAAATCAAGTTTAGTCAAAATTTTGCTTGTATTAGGAGTAGTTGTGGCATGTAGGATTAGGAAGAGGAGTTGGCCTTCTCTAGAGAGTTATCTCAAGCTTCGCATGTCCCAAAGCTTGAGGGATAACTCCATCTTAGTAAATTACATTAAAGGCCAATGTAAACACACGTGAGTTATTAATGGTGTTGTAATTTTGTGAAAACAATGCTTCCAAGTTTGTTCAAAGTTTGTGGTTTTCTTTGATCTAGGACCAATGGTTTGGGATGACTATTGTAATACATATCTAAGTTTGATGGATCATTTTTTGCGATCATGTTGTAGACACCAAATTTTGGTATCACCCCGCATTTTCTCTCCTTCAACAGGCTTACCCAAATGAATCCCGTTTCCCATCTAAAATGCATATTCAATTAATTAATCTGATAACTTAATTAATCCCCTATCACATGCCAAAACTTCATTATGTGCTAAATAATCAATTATTCCAATTAAGTCATATCATCCTATTTCATAATTAAATAATCTAAAAAAACATGCAAATCAAGAGCCCCACATGTTCCCCACTTAAGTCAAAATCAATTCCCACCTAAAAATTCAAATCCCCAAAATTATTAATTCATGAACCCCACCCATGAATTCAATAATTCAAAATCCCAACATCCAAACAAATCTAAAAATCAATAGTGTAAAGTAATGCACATGGCTTCACTATTACACCTAATCATGTCCCCACTCCACATCACACCTTTTCTTTTTCTCACATCATGAACCCCACAGTCAAATCAACTCTTCATCATGTCCCATTAATCATGGTTGCTTTTACAAATCTTGGTTATTCATAACCCCATATTTTAATCCAAATTCAAGTTATAAATATGACCCTTTCTCCCCACTCTGTATATATGAAAATTCTGAAAATTTTCAATCTTGAAATAACAAAAATTTACCAAATTATTTGTGAAGTTTTGAAGCAAATTTTGGGGTGTTTGAAGGCTAAACTTTGCCTCTCTCGTAACACCATTTTGATGATCATTTTGTGCTCTTCTACATCATCAAAGGAGAATCCCAGTACAATCCTCATTTGTCACTTGAAAACTTATTCTCATTTCATTTCATTTATTCGGTATATTTTAAATCTCATTTTTTTGGGATGTCATTTATCGCTTAAAACTAATTCTTATCTTGTGAACACGAGGATTGACAACTACCGAGAAAGTGAATGCTTCTTGGATCTGCTCCATCGGGAAGCCCTCGCATGAAAATATCTAAGCTATTTTTTTCTCAAGTGTTTGTGAATTACAAGTTGTTGAGATCACAACGAGGAGCTCATCATCCATTTGCACCCGCATGATCATCGCTCATCTTCAAGGTACTAATCCTTTGCATGTTTGAGGTTGTTTGGTGTTTTGTTTATTTCTCATAATACTAATCTAAAGTAGGAAAATATGATCAACATATTTGGCATGCTCTAGTGGGACCGATCTAAGATCTCGGGCGTTTTGTTTGTTTTCTTCCTTTGCTCATATAGGTGGCATAAGTATAATGGTTATCCGGTTTCATAGTTCTCACCAATTTATATATCTCTTGCAAATATTTCGTTTGTAGGATTTCTTATTTGCGGGGTTTTAATGTTGTCTCCATCTCATGCGGTTGGGTACGTACATTTAGTCATTTTTGTCGCCGCTTAAAGTATGTAACTTTTTTATTTTCAAAAATTATCATTTGGTTATTTATAATTAATATTAAATTTGTTTTTATTATTAAATAAATAATATTAATTAAAAATTTAAAAATTTAACAAAATACACACACACACACACACACACACACACACACACACACACACACACTTATTATTAAATAATTATCCGAACTACTCATCCCCCTAGCTATCACTAAGCTCTCTACTTCACCACACCCTCCACTCGACCTTACCTATCCACCCATATAACTCAATACCTTATCTCCCTTTCTCCACCGAACTTCTTCACTAACTCGACACAACACACGCATCCTCTCAACCCATCCTCACCTTCTTACTTAGTTGTTTTCTCTCACCTCGACCCTCTACCCATACAACTCACCTTCCCCATTCTCACTCGACCACTCCCTCATCAACAACTCCCTACCAACTCGACCCATCTCCCACTCGACTATCCCTATCCTTCCCATCCGACTCGACTCACTTCCATCTCCCAACTGAGATATCCCAACTCGGTTTTACTTTCTTGCAACTTGGTCGAAGCCATCTAGGGCTTGGCCCTGCTTCTCCTTAGCTCACCCCAAGCTCCCCTTAATCACCAAGCTTGGATTTCTCGGGCCAACCTCTCCTCTGCATATCATTACGATCACTCCTACCAGCTATCCCTGTTTGTTGCTTTCCCACCGTACTCATGTAACACTCCTTACCGAACACATTTTGGTTTGTTTGAGCTCGTTGTGACCCTATCAAACTCGTTTCCTCCTTGATCGAGCTTTCCTAGAGATCCCCCGGGCTTGACCCTTGCTGGGAAACTTGTCTCCTTACCGAGATTGTATTATCATCCCACAGCTCATTTATTCGGTCTATATCCACCCCCACGACCTGGCTCTGTGCCTCACTCCTATCATAGTTCTCGAGTTTGTGTCTTAATTGGAGCATATCGGAAATAATATGTAATGCACTAATCGTGTGGATCCCCTCCATACACAGGTCTCCCTGACCCAGGCTGCACAGCTGACCCATTTCTACCTCCCCTCGCGATTCCCTATCACCATTCCTAACTCCAACATCCCTTGCTCTTCTCCAAATCCAACCTCGAACATCCATCTCTCCTCTCACCATGATCCCATCTCAATAACTCCATCAAACATATAGAGTTCAGCTCATGATCTCCATTACCGCTCTCCATATTAAGAACATAAATACCCACGCAGCCTTACAAGATCTCGATGCTTGAGTCTCCCAATTGTGTTCATCTCAGTATCAAATTCACAGCTTTGTGGACAACGACTGAAAAGTCTCTTTATCGCAATCGGTTTGCAATTATTTATAATACATTTGTTATTGATATACCTTGCTCCATTGTATTCGATTCACAAAATTCCGTTGTTTGATGCTTCCAACTATTTCTAGCTCAGTTTCAAATCCACGTAAGCTTTCTCGGTAGTCATTATCAACATCTCTTTATAACACTTGGCTTATAATCCTCTACAATGCATTTATAAACATTGTTGACCAATAACATGTGATCTAGACCTGGTGTTCAAAGTTATCTTTACCTGTGTCCATCAAGATTTGTTGACGCCTTAGCTCTTTCTGGTGACTGTAAACTCCAGTTTTATTTTAGATATATCTATAAACAAGTATCATTACGGTTTTCTACATTTATCACACAATTTCCATATCCAAATTAAAACAAACAAACGAACGAACGAAGCTTATGTCCACGCAGACAAAAGTCTGTTGCTTGATTTTTTTAACTGTTTACAACTATGGAGAATCACAGTTGTAAAGTTCCTTTATAATAATCGGTTCACAATGTATTATAAGAAACATGTTATTAATTTCCTTTGCGCTATTGTGGTCAACTCACGAGATTATGGTGCTTGATTGCTTCTAACTATTTCCTACTCAACATTACATTCATGTCAGTTTTGTATTTAGTGACTGTACAATCTCTGTCTAGCGATTGGCTTATAATTCTTTAAAACATTCCGTTGATAGATAATACCACTCAGTATTGACGTAAATTTTAGCAATTATACAGTTTCTTTATAATGAATGGCTCACAATTCTTCAACATACATTTGTTAATGGTGGCTCACAATTCTTTATAGCGAATGGACATGTAATTTAGTGATTTTACAATCTCTTTGTAGAAATTGGCTTATAATCCTTTACATAACACAATAAATGCCGCTTGGAACACCATAGTGTACTATATATATTTCACGTTTATTTTGATGTGATTCGCTTTATGTCATCATACATTTAAAAATTTGTGTCCATGTGTAGTAGGACCACTTGTGGCGTACTTAAAAGTGAATAAAATTGTTGTCAATAAAGAGGTTTGATAAGATATTGCTCCTACTTGTTTTTTTCCCATCCCATCAATTAGACATCTTATCTCATTGTATAACCTATTAACACCCGACGTTCAAATATATCTCATTAGTATTAGATATTTATATTTTATTTTGTTAATAAACATTTGTTTATGAAATTTGTTTAGATTTGATAGGCGACTAAATAAATACAACATACATGTTTATATTGCTTTGATAACGTAGTTTATCATTTAGATGCTTGATTGTTATTTTAGTTAGTTAGCATTACCTTTATAAGTCTCAAGTTAGTTTTTCATTTGTCTAGTGCATGTTGTAATTTATTATGTTGAATGTATTATCACATTGTAGTGTCAATGGTTACTCGTTACGATTTGCATTGAGTATTTATTTGGGATTTATTTTAGTCATTATTTCATCATTTATTTTATTATTTAATCATAGTTATTTCATCGTTTAGTTTATAATTTAATTTGCATTTGACTAGTTTTGATAATTTGTTTATTCTAACTTAATATACAAACGGCAAATTTTTATTTATTTTTAGATTAATATTCTACACTTAGAATTTTCTTTTGCATATATTAAAGCGTGTGTTTTGTTTATCCTTTTTATCTCTTTTTGGGTCATATTCACTAATTGTCATATTTGTTTTTGCAGGATTATGTTGCCAAAGATTAAGTCCTAAACCCAAACCACGTCGCAAATCGCTTCTTATCAACCTCATCCACAAAATCAATTGTGCACTTTTAGGGACCTTGGACGTTCCTAGTCCACTGATTGTCACTTTCAAACACTATTCACCCAAATACAATGAAAAGCACTTCTTAGATTTCCTAAATCCTACACTTTTCTCGCCTCAACTTGCTACCAAATAAAAAGGAAAAGCACTATATAGGTATTCCTCATTTTTCCATATTTTTTCCTTTCTCCGTTATAATTTCCTTTTCCTAAGTGATTGTTCTCATTAGCAGTCCACATCTCATTTTGGCTTTAAAAGAACCTGTGCATCTTGTTTGCTTACGTAGCCCAAAACCGCTCAATCGTGTCAATTCACTCAATTAATGGATCGTATTACACCTACATCATGTAATATCAACCTTATCCCTGCTTCATCTAGAATACTTGTCCAATCACCACAATTTACTAGCATTCATACTTCTTTTATGTACCAACAATAAAATATATTAATTCATCCTCAAGCATCCTATCAAACATCTCCTCCAGCTTTAACATACCAAGCTTCCTTATATCCTTATCCATCCACTCCTTGTGTTGTATAACCAAGACTATCCAATACCTATCCTGCACCCACACCAACCATAACTACAAATCCATGCCTATCACATCAATCATTGCTACTCCTCAAACATCTAGCACGATCAATACCTTGTGTTTTCCTCCTTCTAGCCCCATTTACAAATACTTTCACCATAACTCTAGTTCTCAATTATGTCAACCACAAAGTCCTACTCTATCCTCATCACTTTATGCCAATGTCACCCCTGCTTCATTTACCACACTTCATGTACCTCAACAATCTCATCCATCCTACTATGTCCCTACTTAACAACATTACACAACCTCTCGAACTAATTTGATCTCAACTCTTGGATATCTTCCAAAGTGAACCTTCCAAAATCCACCATCAATAAATCCATTTCTACCTTCTACACCACACAATTTTGATCCTTATTTAGTTAATATTGTACATCTAGCACCTCTTTCAATACCCATACCCACATCCACCATTGATTCCACACCTGAATATACCTCATCCACTCCATCATCCACATCTATTCCATCTTTACCCATAATACCAACCATAGATCCAATCCCAGTTCTGCACCTACCACATCAGTCATTGAGACCACATCCACATCATCCTCCCCTCCTACATCATTTGAAGAACCTTTGAAATAACTTCAACTTACTTCAAATTCAAATGATCCTTCTACCTCATCAGCGCAACCAAATCAATCTTCACCTTCCTTAGATTCCATTGAACAAATACTACTTCCTATGCCTATATCAGCACCACCTCCGGATCCTCTACTGAAATTATTGTCATTCCTCCTAAGGACGCAACCTCTCAAATAGAATTCACAACCACTAAAACATTGTCCCAAAAATCCCTTATATAGGAAATTAATATTCCTTCCTCTAAACAATCCAACCCGACACCCCTTCAACTAAAACCAATCATCCAACACTATGCCAATACCAAAACTAAATTCAAACCATCAAGACATCAACATGCTCAAACTTTATCCTCAACATCTAGATTATCTCAAACATCCACTTCTTCTTTAAAGATTAAGAGATTTCGCACAGACAAAGCACCTCCTAATGCTTTGGTTGAATCATGTACGAAGATCTTCCAACACTTGTTACAAGTTTCTGCAATCACACTTCCACCTATTAGGGCCTTTCACCCCAATAGCAAGAAGCCATTTAATTCCACCCTTGTTTGTGCATATCATCGTACCCCTGGACATGATATTGGACATTGTAGAGCATTTCAAGCCATTGTTCATGACTTCATTAAGGAAGGATACCTCCTTCCCAAACCAAACCAATATCTTCCTTCCACTTCAACATCTGCACCTTTGACCTCATCTATCCAAATGCAAATTTCCCCTCATTCTTTTAAAAACTTCCATAACTATGTCACCCCAAAATGAAGAATCTTTTAAAGAGGATTCTTCATTGTCCATCAAAGTTATTCAAGTAACTCCTTAGTCCAATCCATGTGACCCTGAATCATCAACCAACATTAAAATTGAAACCAAAACACCAAAACTGCAACACAATCCACCCCCATCCTCAGCATCTATATCAGTTCATACATCAACATCCCAAAATTCCACATCTAAATCCAAGCCAAAACATCATCTTAAAACCCATAATATTTATCTTCTTAGTAACACTTCAATTGATTCCTACGTAGATATGCTTCGACATCTAATTCAAACATCTATGATCACACTTCCTCTCATCGTCCATGACCTTATTGAGGAAGATGATTTCCTCATTCAGGGGGAACATCCTTCTCCATCCACAATTGATACAACTCATATTTCTACATCCCCATCCATCGGGTTTCCTAAGACTCCCCATCCACATCTATTATACTTTTACCTATCATGTCATCTATAGATTTTATCCTAGTTCCTCTTTCCACACTTCTACCCGCGCCAATCACATCAACTAGTGTAATCGTGACCACATCATCCTCTTCTTCCACATCATTTGAAGAATATTGGAAATCACTTCAACTGGTAGCAACTTCGAATGCTCCTCCTATCTCATCTACAAATACTTCCACATCAAACCAACCTTCGTTGAACATTATAATGAAAACATTAATCCTTCCACCTGTATCAACTACGACACAATATTCAAACCCTCCAACTGAAATCATTATTATCCCTTTTAAGAATGCTCCTTTGCAGTTCAAATCCAAGAACCTTGGTACACTTCCTCAATGATCTCTTGTGTGTCCCCGAAAGAAGATAGACATTCCTCCAACAAATATCGAATCTACATCATCTATTTTAGGGAAAAATCAATCTATTCTAGGGCCACCTTCTCCATTTAAGGCATCACAATCACTCCACCAACCAAAATCAAAACCATCCAACATTCCTTCGAGATATGAATCTTCCTCTAAAATTTCAAATGTCACTAAAATGAAACCTGGTATTTTTCCCTTCAACACCCAAAAATGTTAGAGGAAGATTCTCCTAACATTGCCATTCTTCAATGTGATGATGATAACTCTATACTTTCTTACATGGGGTCAAGATTCTCACATCCGTAAATCCCTTCCCCTAACACTTCTAGTCTCCTAAATGAATCCACTATCGACATTAATATCGAAACTCCTCAAAAGCCTTGCATCCTTAAGGTGGGTCAGTCTTTGGAATCTCAATAACTCAAAGCCTTCACCTCGCTCTTATCTAAACATAGCCAATATTTTGCATGGTCATATTCCGTTATGTTAGGTATTTACCCCTCCATCATTTTTTATAACATCGTTACCATCCCCAACACTAAACCGGTTAGGTAGAAGCTTTAATGTATGCATCCTCGAGTTGATCTTCTTATGAAAGAAGAACTGCAATGTCTTATTTCTACCAATTTCATCATCCCCATTAACTATCCCTAATGGGTTTCTAACATCGTACCCATCGCTAAAGCATCAGGAAAGCTTTGTATATGCACCGACTTTTGAGATCTTAACCTTTCTTGCCCTCAAGACAATTTTCCACTTCCAAATATTGATTAGCTTATAGATCTTACCGCAGGACATGAGACACTTTCTTTCATGGATGGTTTTTCGACTCTGATAAGATTCTAATTGCACCAGAAGATAAACACAAGACATCATTTATCACCCCATGGGGTACTTTTTGTTATCATGTCATGCCTTTCGGTTTGAAGAATGTCGAGGCCACGTATCAAAAGCCATGACATATATCTTTCATGACGTCATACATCAAACCATAGAAGATTATGTTGATGACCTCTTGAAAAATCCAAACATCGATGTGATCACCTCTCGATCCTCAAATCCTTTTTGAGTGTCTCATTTATTTCTTCCTTCACCTCAATCCGGAAAAGTGTGTTTTCAGAGTTCTTACTAGAAAACTCCTTGGCTTCATCATTTCTATCAGGGCATTGAGGTTGACCCCACAAAAATTAAAGCAATTCTCGAAATTCCCCCTCCTTCCAATCTCAAGAAGCTTTGCATTCTTCAAGGTCACCTCCAATCTTTTCTCGTTTCATATTGCAACTTTCGATCAATGCCAACCCTTTCATCACCTTCTTCAAAAGATATAAATTTTGATTGGGATCACAACTGTCAAAATGATTTTGATGATCTTAAATAGTATCTTTTATCTCTTCCGGTACTCACACCTCCATGCGAGGGAGACCCCTTTTATTTATGCATCTCTGTAACCAATCATGCTCTAGGAGCCATGTTAGCACATCGTGATAGCCAAGGTCACGAGCAGGTCATCTCTACTACATCATTCATACTCTTCTCGATTGTGAAACATGGTACATCAAGCTGAAAAAAAAGCGTGTTCGATATTTTCTTTACTACATCAAAACTTCAACACTATCTTATTAATCACAAAACCTATATTGTTACTAGCTTCCAACCCTCAAAATAATGCATTCAAAACCATATCATAATGATCGCATCACTCGGTGGCTTCTGCTCATGACCGAGTTTGACCTTGAATTCATTCCTCAAAAATCTATTAAGATAAAATTGTTGACCAATTAATAGAAGCCCCTCTTCCCAATACGTAGCCTCCTCCCATCACTTCCCGGATGAATCCATCAATCAGTTTCATCATGATACTCTTAAAATGACCCTCTTCTTTGATGGTTATAAATGCCAAAGAAAGGGGAGGAGTAGGTGTTGTTCTCGTTCCTCATGAAGATTCTCATACCCCCTAGCATTCAAGCTATATTTTGAATACACAAACAATATGGTAGAATATGAAGCCCTTATACTAGGACTAGAAATTGTTGTCTTTCTAGGTGTCTAGATTCTGGACATCTATGGTGATTTTGAACTTGTAATAAAGCAAGTCACAGGTGAATATCAATGTAAAAATGATATTCTACAAAAATATCATGATATTTCTCATCTTTTTCTTAAAACCTTCGATTCTTATACTATTCAATTTGTTCCTCGATCAACCAATCATTTCACCGATACAATGGCATCCCTCATGGCCCTTATCCCTTGGACAACGCAAGATCCCAAGCTTTCATTCATTATACATCATCGTAAAAAACCATTCCATGACGTACCTCAAATTCATCTTGTTGAATCTAATTCATCAGACCTCTGGTATTCTCAAATCTTTGATTATTTATCCAAATCTATCACTCCTCCTGATCTTTCTAAAAATGCTAAGAGGTCTTTCATCCAACGTGCTACTCATTATGTGATCCTTGGTGGTATTCTTTATAAACTCGATTTGATGGTATCCTTATCCAGTGCCTTAAATACCATGAAGCCTCTTGAGCTATCTAAGAAGTCCATGACAATGGTATTTGTGGTGGAAACTTTAGTGGGTTATTTGTTGTTAAGCGCGTTCTCCGCTTCGACTATTATTGGCCTACCCTTAATCATGATTGTTGTGAGTATGTCAAGAAGTGCACAAAATTTCAACAACACTCTAATCTCATACATGTTCCTAGCCAAGTTTTATAGCCTTGCCCAGGATCTATGGCCCTTTTCATAATGGGGTCTTGATCTTATTGTTCTAATAAATCCTCGTTCCTCACAACAACATCATTCTATCATCACTGCTACTAAATATTTCACTAAATGGGTGGAAGAAATCCCACTCATCTTAACTAAATTTGGTCCAATCATTAATTTTATTTATCAACACATCATCTGTCACTTCGGCATTCCACATAAACTTGTTATGGATAACGGAAGTCCTTTAAAAATAAGGACCTTAAAAATTGGTGATGAATTCAACATTCAACTTAGCTTTTCTTCCCCATATTATCCTCAAGCTAACGACTAAGCTGAGGCTACCAATAAGACTCTCTGAAATATCATTACCATGACCATTGATCAAGTAGCTTGGAATTAACATCTCCACTTCCCTTCGCCACAATGGGCCTATCGCACAAGCATTTGCACTTCCATAGGGACCAATCCATTTTCTCTTATTGTAGACACCTATAATTATGTCTCGAGCAATTTAAATACTTAAATTGTGCCAATTATCTCCTTTCCCGCAAATTGAGGACATATTGTCAATAGAACTTATCTTCTCTTCCATTGTCGTTAATTGATTACATTACACTAATTAATTAAGTCACCTATCCAACACATACCCTAATTAACGACCCTTCATTAATCAACACCTTCTATCTAGTCTAATTAATTATTATTAATTAATTAGCCTCCCTTCTCATTAAATCAATAAATCACTATTTAATTGGTTTAATTCCCTCCTAATGGTCCAAATCACACTAAAATCCATCTAAAAGCTTATAAAAGCTTGCACATGTATTAATTAATCATCTTGATTAATTAATACACCCCCTTTATCCACATGAGCCACTAAAGGACAAACTAAACCCTCCTAAAGTTAACTCAACCCCATCTAAACCCCCCTTATCCATAACTAACTCTACATCTCCATTAGTCCCACATTCATGAGGATGTGTTGAATCCTTTATCCTTTGGGCTATATAAACAACCCTCCCTCTACCTTTATACCTACACCTAAATCTCTCAAGAGACAAAAGAAAGCACATAGTTTCATACTAATAGCCTTTTGTCATTCTTGAGCCCTCCATCCTCCATTCTTGAAGAGCTAAGCCTCACACCCAAGCATCCATTGAAGGATCAAAGCAAGCAATATTGTTGATTGCCATTGGACTACATAGGTCCACTTGATTTAATTAGGCAATTAGAAGAATAGAGTTCATTAATTTGCATTATGTTTTGATCATTTCAAAGTTATAATGTTGAGGGTAGGACTTGCTTATTTCTTCATCATGATGGTGCACATTTCTCATTTCTAGCTAGGTTAGGAAGCTATTTCTAGGTGGTAGTTTCTTACTTTCAATTTAGCTAAATTGATGAAATACTTGTACACACTTATTTACAGCTCCGAATCCATTCTCCCTCTCAAAGTTAAAATTCCATCCTTACGTGTGTCTCTTCGTGACTTCATTTCGACGAAGATTACATCATGAGCGTCTAATGCAACTTCGGTTGTTAGGCGAACGTTGCAATCTCGCTCTTGAACATCATCATATTTATCAAGAGCGTATCCAACATGCTTATAACAAACATATCAAAGAACACGATTTTAAAATAGGTGACCTTGTTTTAAAGGAAAATCAAAATTTCACTACCTTAAAAAGGAGCCAACGGGAAAATTCACTCCCAATTGGATCAAACCATATATTATCATGCATAAGTATGGGTCTAGGGCCTATCGCTTAGCTTTCCTTGATGGTAAACTAGAAACTGAACCTCTTAATGCATTGCACTTATGGCCATTCTATTGTTAACACATGCACCCATGAGCAGATAGTCATATCTTTAGACCATTCCTCCATCATTAGCCTCTTCCATCTATCATGGTAATGATATGAACTATGTGGTCTACTGTCACTACTTTGATATAACCTTGAATATGAGTATCACAACTCTACTCATAGCATATTCATTATGGATAAGTTCTCCCCTTTAGTGAGAACTCCACGATCATTACATCTGTCACCCTCTCATTCTCCTATTGCAGTCATGCAAAGGGTCTAGGGGTGTCTCTTGTACATTCATTATCCCCTCCTAAGTAGTCTACTTAGCTATCCCCACTCTCCCCCATGTGAAGCTAAAATTCATATATGAAAAACCAAAGTTATTAAAAATAGATTGATCCTCGAAGGACAATCTGCTTCAGAAAAAAAAGAGAGAAAAGAAAAGACAAAAAGGAAAATAAAAATAAAAACATGCAAATCAAAGTCAAAAGAAAAAACATAAGAAATAGACTAATCCCTCGAAAGATGGCTATCATATATATCATTCTTGCCATCCATATTGTGTATAAAGTAGACCATACCCTCAAAGGATGGATACTCATTTATTATGGCATTTGGAAGGTTTCCCTCATTAATCAGCCTTCCTTTATCAAAGCATTCTCATAAATCTTCCCACATTGATCAACTTTCTTCTGTTATTGTTCTTCCCATTTTCCAGAGCTAGGACATAGACATAAGAAACACCATCTTTAGATAACCCTCTTCCCGCATACAAGATACATCTCAAATCCCTTGTCATGTCAACATTAGGTTTATGAGAATCTTCCATTTATATCTCCCTCAGGGTCTTTTGGTATAATTAATTGTCATTGGTTATATACTAACATCTACTATTGGCTATAAGTGCAATGCCATGAGTGGTACCTTTTCTTATTTACTTTCTATCCAGTTTGAAGCATGACTTTCTTATGTGCCTCGTCTTTATGGTTATCTTATATCACAATCGTATTCTTAGAGATCAAATTTCATATCATAAAATTTGCATCCATATGTTTACTCTTAAGGATGTCCCCTATTAACATCATCCATAAATCCATGAAATCAATTACTATTTCTAAATACTCTTTTTAATGCACTATTCAGTTTGGGAATTCTACTTGATTTGTGTTGCAGTTTGTGAATTCTACTTGAGGATATCTCTCAAGTAGTATTCATTATCTAGCAGCTCCTCATCCCCCACCATGGTCAACATGACCTCTCTCCATCCATCCTCTTGCATCGCCCTTATCTTCATGTCTATTATCCACCCACTACCATTCTCACCATTCTTATTCATATCTATCACTTAATGCCAACATCATCTTCTTCACCATTCCAGATTTTTCATCCCCAACTTGGCACATCTACTTAACTATCAACGCAACATGACAATCCTATTCAAAGTGAACTCCGTCATTCGGAAAAGCCTCATTCGAATCACGTCCATTAACCATTCCTTCATCCTTGTCTCCTTTACCAACCAAATTTTTTTCTAAAATTGACCCCATCTCATTCTCCATTGCTCTTCTCACCCATTTTGTCCTTCTCCATTGCTTCTTCGATCCTTCACCCATCCTCCTTCTCAATAATTATTGTTGGTTTTTCCTCCAATGTCTATTTATTGGAATCACTTCATATGTCACTTGTTTCATCATTTTGGTCTCCTTTCATTCTTTCAAATTTTAGCTTGACGATCTTACTTAATCACCCATTTTGCACAAGCATCTTAGTCGAGATGTGTCCCTTTCTTAAGTTCCTTCCGCCACTTAACGCTTTGGCATCATCACTCTCACAACATGGGCATCCCAATTAATGATTCCCCTCACACTCTCCATCCTACACCACATACACTCCTCCATCCATTTATGTTACACTCCTTTGTTTCCTTCTTTCCTTATTATCATCCCCTCCCACCTCTTCTTCCACTCTTGCATATACCACTCGCTCTTTTCTCATCCTTCCTAGTATTCCTCTCCTACTTGACGATCTTACTTGCACACTTTCACAATATGAAAAATTTACTCAAGGGTTCCCCTTTATTCCATATTGTCATACATTTTTCCCATCAACCCTATCAATCATTCACTTCTTTTCATCATTAATCTCTTCTTTGGTTTGGTGATCCTACTTAACCACTCTTACGGCATGACGATCTTAATTAAGAGTTCCTCTTAAGGATGGTCCATCATCTTTCCTTTCCCCATCACTCCACATTCACACCATCCACATTTTTTCTTCATTCCCCATTAACACATCCTCTTATCCTTTGTTTCTTCCTTACACAAAATATCTCCAACTTCCCCAAATATCATCTCCATCATCCCTCATTTGGAAATATAACTTAACCACTTCATACCATTTCTTACTATGTCTTGTTTCTTCATCTTTACCTCATTCATCCTCATCCACATCCTCATCCACTACATCCTCTCCTCACCTTCATCTTCACACAAATCGTTATCCATCTTTCTCCCACATATCTACCCTCATGCTTACCCACCATTGTTATGGGTTATTCTCTCAACATGATTTCATCATCAACTTCCATTTCTATGCTAATAATTATCGGTGGACTTCTCCTAAAATTCATTCATCCCCATTCTACACATCCTTGTTCACTCCTTTTGACCTCCTCCATTTTCTCTTCCTTCCTTTTTTCTTTTATGCCCTCTTATCATTATCAGAGGACTTCTCCTAACGTCCCTTTGTTGGCATCACTTTCCATATCTTCCATTCCCATTTTTCTTGTCATATCTTCATCCTTAGCCATCCCCACAAATGATTATCGGTGGACTTATCCTAAAGTCCCTTCATTGGCGTTGCCTCATCTATTCTTCCCTCTCTTTTTCTTCACTACTTTCCCATCTTCCCTTTGACTTCTTCAATATCTCTACCATCTTCATCATACACCCTTTCTCTACTCCTTTTGTTATCAACTTATCCTCATTTCATGCATCTCCACATCTCTTCCAATCTGTGTCATTCCTCCTTTCCATCTTCTCTTTACATTCCTTATACTACTCACTCTCCCACTTTTTGGTTTCCTCCTTGCATCATTTTCTTTGTTGTCCTCTCCTCCTTTCTACCCCTGGTTTTATTTGACTTCCTCTCGTATCATTTTCATCCTCTTTTTCCCTCGTGATTTCTTCTTGCTCCCCCATTGATAACTGGTTAACCAACATTGTACCATATTTTCTATCATCTCACCTTCCACATGCATTTCTATGGGTCTGCTTTTATGTTATTTTCCTGGTTATTCCTCTTGACACCGTGGTTGCTTCAATATTCTCCTCATCTCCATTCTATCATCTCTTCTTTCCCTATCATTACCACCTTCCCATTATAAAATCTCCTTTTCAATCATTTTGTGCCGCTTCTCTTCCTCTCTTCACTTTTTTTTCACATCTTCTCGGGTCCCTAATTACTTATTTTTCTACCTCCTCTTTTGTCTTCTTTAACTTCTTCATCTTCCTTATCTCTTTTCCATCCTTCTCTCCCTTTTTATATATTTTACCCCTATTCTCATCTCATCTTCTCGTTCATCTCTCTTATATCCACTTCTTCCTTTTCTCAGCTCTATGATCTCTTCTATGTTCCACTATTTCTCTCCCTTCATCCCTATCACTATTCCTCACTCCCTTCATTTTTGATCTTCTTCTTTTTTTTTTTTTCACCCTCTACTCTATCATTTTATCATCCTCTTCTTGTTTTTTCCTTCATCATCTCCTTCTTCCCCCCTATCATCCCCATATCCTATATCCTTCTCCATCTTCCATCCTTTGAATTTTATTGCTCTTCTCATAATCAAGCATTCCATTTTTATTTTTCATTATAAAATCCTAATTTCTTCCCCCTTTTTTATTCACTCGTCCCAGTTTCACTTCCAATACTCTTTTCCACTTCTCTTCTCCACCATCATTTTATTCTTTTCCTCCACTTTTTCATTTCTTTTGTCTACCTCACATTTCTCCTCTAATGCATCACCCTCTATTTTCCACCATTTCTCTCCATCATCTTCTTCATATTGTCTATTTCTTGGTTTCCACTGCTTTCATATTACACATCTCTCTTTCGTTTTCACCCTCTACTCTACCCCCTTTTCTCTTCTCTTTCCCTTTTCCTTTTCCTTGCTCCTTCACCATTTGTTCTATCATTTTCTTGTCCTCTTCTTCTTTTTCCTTCATCATTTCTTTCTTCACCATCTTCCCTCTTTATTATCTCTGTTGCTTCTTTCTTATGGCACATCTCTTCCCTCTTCTCTCATCTCCCTACTTTCAATTCTTCCCTCCTCTCATCTTGTCTTCTCCTTCTTGTTCGTCCTTCCTCATCAATTTCTTCTCTTATTCTCTTTCTCTATTTTCTTTTTCTCCAGGCCCATCGTGCCCTCTCTGCTTTCATTTCTTATCATCCTTCTCTATTATTCTCTTCCTCTTCTTTCCATCACAATCAAGCACAGTTCACACTCCTTGTTATCAGTAGATGATGGTTTCTCCATCCTATTACACCTCATCCTCTTTATCCTCTTTCATTCCTTTTTGTCTCCTCCTCCACCATGTCTCTTTTCTATTCCATTCAATGTCCTCTTCCTCCTCTCTATAAAATTTCTCTCTCCTCCTTTCGGAATGGTGTCATCTCTTCCATTCTTATCAACCCTCTCAAAGAGACATCATCACATATATCCCTCATCCCATCTTCCTTTGACATTTTCATCTTGGAGGATACCATAATGGTCATCACCTATCCAATCTTGTTCTCTTTCATGAATGTTTTCTCTACTTTTGTTTCATCGCAAAAGTAGCTTGACTCCTTCTTCTTGAAGAAGTGGGATTGCTTTCTCTTTTCCTCACCTACTAGTTTTTCGTCACTTATGAATCTTTCATATGAAACATATTTTTATCACCCTTTTAGGGAATTTTATCTCACACTTCTATCCTATCTACTCATCATGTCCACATTTATGATTACACTCATTCCCCTGGGGCATTTTATTTACATATCCACCTTCTATATCATGCCCTGTGTTGGGGCATCATTATTTTCATCCTCGTCACTTTCGTGGATGCATGATTTTCACTTGATTCCTCGCATATGAAGGATTTCATATGCTTTTTGCATTTAGTTGCAAATATTTTGATGTTTACCTATGGCATGTTGGTCATCTCGGTTTACATCCATAATGTAGTGGTCTTCACCCACTCACTGGTCCGTAGAACATTGTCACTCGTTGCCTTTGAGACCGTAATTGTCCTCTCAAGATGCGATATTGGAGTCACTGCCATATTTCTCATTGTTATTCGATCCTTTTTGCCTAGGGGCATTTTTCCTTTGGTCATGTCTTTATCCATCCTCAGACACATGATTTCATCTAACCCTTTTTTTTGTCTCGTGGCTTGCTATCACAAACCACTCAACAAAAAGGGGAAAATTTAGACACCAAATTTTTGTATCACCCCACATCTTCTCTTCTTCAGCAGGCTTACCCAAATGAATCTTGTTTCCCATAAAAAATGTGTATTCAATTAAATAATCTTATAACTTAATTAATCCCCTGTCACATGCCAAAACTTCATTATGTGCTAAATAATCAATTATTCCAATTAAGTCATATCATCCTATTTCATAATTAAATAATCTAAAAAAACATGTAAATCAAGAGCCCCACATGTTCCCCACTTAAGTCAAAATCAATTCCCACCTAAAAATCAATCCCCACCTAAAAATTCAATTCCCCAAAATTATTAATTCATGAACCCCATCCATGAATTCAATAATTCAAAATCTCAACATCCAAAGAACAAATCCAAAAATCAATGTGTAAAGTAATGCGCACTTGCGACTTCACTATTAAACCTAATCATGTCCCCACTCCACATCACACCTTTTCTTTTTCTCACATCATGAACCCCGCATGATCGGATCAATTCTTCATCATGTCCCATTAATCATGGTTGATTTTACAAATCTTGGTTATTCATAACCCCAAATTTTAATCCAAATTCCAGCTTATAAATATGACCCTTTCTCCCCCTCATATATATGAAAATTCTGAAAATTCTCAAGCTTGAAATAACAAAATTTTGCCAAATTATTTGTGAAGTTTTGAAGCAAATTTTGGGGTGTTTGGAGGCAAAACTTTTCCGCTCTCGTAATGCCATTTTGATGATCATTTTGTGCTCTTCTACATCATCAAAGGAGAATCCTAGTACAATCCTCATTTATCACTTGAAAACTTATTCTCATTTCATTTCATTTATTCGGTATATTTCAAATCTCATTTTTTTGGGATGTCATTTATTGCTTGAAACTTATTCTTATCTTGTGAACACGAGGATTGACAACTACCGAGGAAGTGAATACTTCTTGGATCCGCTCCATCGGGAAGCCCCCGCATGAAAATATCTAAGCTATTTTTTTCTCAAGTGTTTGTGAATTACAAGTTGTTGAGATCACAACGAGGAGCTCATCATCCATTTGGCACCCGCATCTGTCATCATCTCCAAGGTAATAATCCCTTGCATGTTTGAGGTTGTTTGGTATTTTGTTTATTTCTCATAATACTAATCTAAAGTAGGAAACTCTAATCAACACATGTTTATATGACCTTTAAAGGATTTGAAAGCATGTTTGTGATTTTCTTGTTGCTTATGCACAATCTTTATTTTTGGTAGTATAAAATGTTCCATATCTTATATTTTTTAGCCGACCTTGATGTTTTGCTGAAGAAAATGGAGATGTAGAGAGGAAAGTGCAAACTACTAAGAAGAAGAGAAAGAACAAACTCAAGAAAATGGAGATTGAAATTACATAATTTGGTCATGACAGTTCAGAAGAAGCATATGGTGTGATTATTCTATGTTTTTCATATGTTCTTTGAGATTTTGTATGGCTACCTAAGTGGTCTTAGGTGTATGTGACCAACCTAAGTTGTAATGTTCTAGATCCATGTATATAAGCAAGGAAAATTAGGCTTATTTGTAGAAGAGGTGTGTGTATGAGAAGATGAGTGAGCTAGAAGAACTGGAGAGAGGTGTATGAGCTCCTAAATACCATGAAGAATGCATGCATGTTGAAAATCTAAATGTGTTGAGCTATGAAAGTTATTTTTTATGATCATAAGAAGGTGAAGAAGAAGATGAGCGAATGAGTAGAAAAAGCAGTTTAAAGAGTCTTCATGAGCAGTAGAGCAAGGGTATGAAGAGTTGTTGATATTTGAGGATCAAAGTGTGTACTAAAGGCTTGAGAGGATGATGATGTAACTTATACATCAAAGATAAATAACAAACCAAAAATAATAAGAGTAGAAGAGAGAAGAAGAGCACAATAGTCCATCATTTGTTGAGATAACAACAAAAAGATGTGGAAAACATTCTTAGGTGGATGAGTTGGTGCTTCACTAAAAACCTAGGGGGTTGGTTCCTCCTTGCAAGTTGGTGCTTGATAAATTAGGGGTTCGGTGCCTCCTTACAAGTTGGTGCTTGCTAAAGTCTAGTTGGTGTGAGATAAATTAGGGGTTAGTGCTCCTTGTGGAGTTGATGCTTCATTAAATATTAAATTATATATATATATATATAAGAAAAAATTAGTGGGTTTTCTTTCCCTTGAGTGTTTCCTACATAATTGATTTGTTCACATGTTCTCTCTTATTGCATACTCATGTGGATGGTTCCTATGTTGTTTTGATGATTTGATATTGCTTATACAATGATGGTTTATTGAATGGTTCATACAAGTTAAGTAAAAGTAAAGATAACTGAAGTTAAAGTTTTTGAAGACATTGATTCCCCCAGTGATTGTGCTTCCAACAATTGGTATCAGAGTTTGGTCCTTTGAAGTAGCTTAACAACTTGAAGGTGATCCAAGAAGCACATGTATGACGAGCAATCAGGTTCAAGGAGGTTTCTCAACCAACAAGGATCCTCTCTTTAATGGGAGTAATTATGCATTTTAGAGCATTAGGATGAAGAATCATCTCATGTCATTGGGATTTTACATATGGAAATTAATGGATATTGGATATACTATACTGCTACACCTCCAACCGATACATCGTAAGAGGGCTTATGAAAGTAATTCCAAAGCAATGAATGCTATCTTATGTGGTATTTTAGAAGATGATTTTTTGAAGGTCATGCATTGTGATACATCCAAAGGAATGTGGGATAAGTTACAAACCATCTATGAAGGAGACTCCAAGGTGAAGATGGAAAAGTTATAGACCTATAGAAGATAGTTTGAAAGCCTAAGAATGAAAGAAGATGAAAACATTGGTGTTTATCTACTGAGAATTTATGAAGTTGTCAATATCATCAAACATATTGGAGAGAAGATGGAGGAAAAAATAGTTGTGAAAAGGTACTGAGGTCCTTAACACCCAAGTTTGATCCTTAGGCCTTAGCTTTAGAAGAAGCAAAAGATTTGAGAACCCTATACATGGATGACCTTTATTCCTATGAGATGAGAAAAAATTATGGAAGACCTTCCAAGAATGATGACGCTTTAAGGTTGAAAAGAAGACACGAGGTAAAGGTAAAATACAATTTTGATTCAAAATTGAGGACGACAAGATAGAGTCCATGTTTGTTAGAAGGCTAAGAAGAGGATCAGAAAGTACAAAGGAAAACTACCATTTAAGTGTTTTGAATGTGGTAAGATTGGTCATTTTGCAAATAAATGTCCAAATAATAATAGGGATGAACATGATAAGCATGAAGAACATCAATAAAAGAACAAGAAGTCTCATAAGCATGACAAAAGGAGTTCCAAGAAGCATGATGGCAAGAGAAGATCATCCAAGAACAAAAATAATTTATACTCCAAAGAAGATTGCAGTGATAATGTTTTGATGTTAGTGACAATGAAGACAACAATGATGATGAAGATGTCAAGGAAGACAACAATGAAGTTATATTCATGGCCAAGGAAGCAGGTAATGAATGTTTGAATTATTTCATGGAAGATTTAGAAGATGAAGATATTGAGGAATACTTAGAGGCAGAATTGATGAGTTCCCTAGATGAGATGAAGAGCCAAAGAAAGAAGAATAAGAATTTGAAGACCTGATCAAGGAGTATGAGGATAAAATCAGTTGCATGGATAATGAATATGATAAGATCATCAAGGAGATGGAATATCATATTGAAGGCATGTCAGCTAGTCTTAAGGCCAAAGAAGAAGAGTGCATCAAGTTCAAAACTAAAATGGAATATTTGAAGAAAAAGTTTGATCATACATCTGGCAAGTTGAAGTCATTTAAAATTTTTGAGAAGAACATTGAGGCTATAAATTATATGTTAAGCGAGTCATAAGTTTTTTGATGACAGGGCAGGTTTTGGATTCATTGGAGACCCCAAGAAGAGAAATGAAGATGATAATGTTGGTCCTAGTTTCCATGAATATCAGAAGGAGAACATGAAGGATGATGACATGAAAAGAAGAACAACTTCAAGAGAAATATGAAGATAAAGGTCTGTTAGATAGGAAAATTTTATAAGGTATGCTAGTTCTTTTAATGGTTATTGTTACTCATGCAATGAATTTGGTCATAGAGAAAGAGAATGTAGAAGGACCTCAAGGAATGAGTATTCTTGGGAATATGAAATTTCTTTCAAAGGATATTGTTATTCATGCAATGAATATGGACATAGGGCTATGGATTGTGAAGAAAACTTAGTTCATATCAATCAAGAGGTAAGAGTAATGTTGTCTACTACAATGTCAAAATATCTTTGGTCATATAGCAAGATTTTATCACGATAAATCATCTAGATAGGGAAAGAAGTTTATGGATCCTAGTGCTCAAGAAGGAAGAAAACACAAGAATTTGTATGTCAAGAATTATATCATAAAGAAAAAGTGAAGGAAAAGGAGACAATCAAGACATATCCTTATTTGTCTATAAGCCAAAAAGGTATGTTTGCCAAGATAGAACATGAACCATAAGTTGAAGAGTTTCAAGAGTGTCAAGTATCCTTGACAAAATTAAGATAGAAAAGAAGAAGGAAGATGATGTAATCATCAAGCTGGTTGTACCGATCAAAACCAAAAGGATTATAAAAAAGTACTATCAATCTCAATCCTACAAGGTGATGGAAATATGGTAATCTCCCGAGTTCATGTTGTTCTAAGTGCCCTAAGAAGCATGGGGTGTCTTCATTGGGCTTCATGAAGACATTGGTCATCCATTAGAATAAATGAAGGTTTGTTATAGGTTTATTGTCATGTTAAAGACATGAAACAATTGAAAGAAGGATAAATAAGATTATTTCACAGCTTGAGTTACAAGGTATGTGTGATGTCTTGTTTTGTTTAGAAATATTCATGGAGTCATATTGCAAGTAAAGAGCATTAAGAAAGTGTATGAAAGCTTGAAGGTAGTTATACAAATTAATGTATGTGGTATGCATGCTTAAAGCTTAATGATTGTGTCTTGAGGTCTGAGACTCATGAGAAACAAGGGATTAGTCTTAAAACCAATATGATTTTGGAGCCATGTAGCATATAACATTATGAGAGAAATGTATACCAAAATATGAGTCCATAAGTGTGTTGTTTGGAAGTTTGACATACCTAGAAGGAAATATGGAATGATAACATGAAAATAAAAATCTAGATATGATAATGAAAAATCAGTATATATTGAGTTTGATATTAAAGGCCCTGATATAGGTCTGAAAAGAGTATAAAGGATCCTTTTTTTTAGCTTGGAGACCTAGTTGACAGTATATGAAGATACATGATGAGGTCCGATAGCTCATGAAAAATGTAACATGAAGGTAGATTGACTTTGAATCTATCTCACTGAAAGAACATGGATGAAGACATGGAAAGGTTTTTTTCTTTGAGAAGTTCAAGAGGAAAGTATGGCCTTAATGGGATCTTGTTGGATCGGTGATTTGGTCAAGGTATGCAGTTTATTTTTACTATTTGTGTGTTCATTTTGTGTATAGGTCTAATTATACATTTGATCAAGAAAAAAAGGTGTCCATGTACTAGTTGAAGAAGGTTTGTATCTGATGTATCAAGAGCAAGAAAATTATTGAGGAATGTAAAATAACAATTGGTATCGGATCTAACTTGTCTCTAAAGGAGTCAAAAACTAAGGGGAGATAAACAAGCGGTTCATTAGCTATAGATGAGCAGGTGAGTTCATCAAAGAATATATGAAGAATCATGAAGACAGTTAAAGAGTTTTGTTGACTAAACCTAGAAGTATTTATTGGGGCATGAAAGGTAATCAAAATTTGTTTCTTGTTTCTAATCAATTGGTAGTAGTGGTAGTTGAGCCTATCATGTATTGAAGAAGCAATATTGGTATTGGTTTCAATTGGTGTCAAGAACATGGCATTTGAGCTAGTCACAAGTTGAGTAGTTACATTAGTATCAGTCATAATGTACGATAAAATAAAAGGATTCAATTAGATTAGTCAAGAACAAGGTGAGTGGTTTTGAGTCCTCGGGTTCACTTGAGAAGAATATGCATTGAGTAAAGGGGAGCATGTCATGATCAGTTGGTTGATGTTTCCAAGAATGGTAAGTGTTGAGTTTTCTTGTATTTTGTTTTGAGCCTTTTGGAATGAGATGATGGAAATGAGAAGATGAAAAGAATAGGTATTGATGCCTCAAGTATGGTGAAATATCAGTATGATGTCAAAGGGGAGAGTCAAGAAAGTTGTAGGTATCTCATTTATATCAAAATGGAGAGTATATTATTATATTATCTCATATCTTAGTGGTTGATATTTTATTGCTAATAGAATGAGAAAATGGCATAAGTATGTAGCAGTTTGATATCCCTTTGATGAAGAACAAGGGGAGAATGTTTTGTTTCCTATAATTGGTATTGTGTGCTTCATGGTCCTAAGATGAGTGTGTTGTGTCAACTATTGGTATCAAACAATTGGTGTCAATAGTTCATCATTGAAGATTAGTTCAAGATGGAAAGTTGTTGAAGATTCTTTTTCATTTATGTCTAAAGGGGAGAATAAGTTGATGACACAAGTATATTTTTTGAGGAAGAATGATTTAAATGGATGAGAATGAGAAGATGAAAAAGTAAGTATCTTTTTGAAGTGTTTTCAGTTTGTAGTATGTTTTCCATCAATGACAAAGGGGGAGATTGTTGAAGTGTTGTCATTGATGTCAAGGTAAGGATGTCATGTTGTTCTCATTGATGTCAAAGTTGAGTATGGGCCTTATTGATGTCAAGGTAATGATGTTGAAGTGTTGTTAATAATGTCTAAGGAGTTAGTTGTAGAGCATGTTGTTATCATTGATGTCAAGTTGATGCCAAAGGATGATGTGGAGATTGTTGTGATGTATCATTAATGTCAAAAGAGAAGTGTATCATGTGTGAAGGTTGATTGACAATGTGTGTGAGAGATAATTTGAAGACAATGTGAAGACAAATATGTTCTTGAGAAGGTATGAGCATAATATCTTGGCAAATGAGTGCACACAAGGCATGAGAGGATGTATGACATTGTTTGAGCTTTGGAACATGATTTAGAATGCATGAGTAGAGATATGTAGGTCAATTGAAACAAGAAAAGGTTAGCTGAAATAAGAAGACCAAGTTGTAGAATATCCAGATGATGAAGAAAACATGGAATATTATTGAAAGAGTATTGAAGGATAAATCTTCGAGTCTAACCAACGTGCTTGAAGTCTAGTTTATTGCTTCAATGTATGCCTAAAGTATGTTATAATGCTTGAGTTTGTCAAAGTCCATTCTATTTGATTCAGAATTTGAACTGAATGCTTTGGAATATATCCGAGTTTGTGGTTTGCTTTGATCTAGGACCAATGGTTTGGGCCAACTGTTGTAATATATTTTAAGTTTGATGGATCAATTTTTTGATCATGTTTGGCCGACCTTCAAAGGATTTGAAAGCATATTTGTGATTTTCTTGTTGTTGGCCAACAATCTCTATTTTTGGCACTAAAATGTTCCATATGTTCTATTATATGGCCGACTTGGATGCTTTGCTGAAGAAAATAGAGATGTATAAAGGAAAGTGCGAACTACTAAGAAGAAGAGTTAGAACAAACTTAAGCAAATGGAGATTGAAATTACATAATTTGGTCATGATAGTTCGAAGAAGCCTAAGGTATGATTATTTTATGTTTTTCGGATGTTCTTTGAGCTTTTGTATGGCTGACCTAATGTTTTTTGGTCTTAGGTGTATGTGACCTGACCTAAGTTTTAATGTTATAGAGCCATGTATATTAGCGAGGCAAATTATGCTTATTTGTAGAAGATGTGTGTGTATAAGAAGATGAGTGAGCTAAAAATATGGACAGAGAGGTGTATGAGGTCTTAAAGACCATGAAGATTTCATATATGTTGAAAATCAAGGTTTCCAATTGTAAAAGACAATTTGTCTATGATCATGAGAAGGTGAAGAAGAAGATGAGCAAGTGAGAAGATAAAGCGGTTTGAAGAGTCTTCACGAGCAACATAACAAGGGTATGAGGAGTAGTTGATGCTAGAGGATCGGGTATGTGCTTAGAGGCTTGAGAGGATGATGATGTAACTGATACATCAAAGATAGAGAGAAGTCTAGGAAGAAGAAGAGTAGAAGAGAGAAGAAGAGCATAGTAGTCCATGATTTGTTGAGATAACAAAAAGAAGGGGTGGAAAACATTCTTAGGTGGTGAGTTGGTGTTTAGTATTCTTTGCAGAGTTTGTGCTTTGCTAAAACCATAGGGGTTGGTGCCTCTTTTCAAGTTGGTGTTTGTTAAAGTCATGTTGGTATATGATAAATTAGGGTGTTGGTGTCTCCTTGCAAGTTGGTGTTTGCTAAAGTCTAGTTAGTGCTAGATAAATTAGGGGTTGGTGCTCCTTGTGGAGTTGGTGCTTCACTAAATCTTGAATTTTGTTATATATAAGCAAAGATCAATGGGTTTTCTTCCCCTTGAGGGTTTCCCACATAAATGATGTATTCGTGTGTTTTCTCTTATTTTATACTCATGCGGAGATTGCTATGTTGTTTTGATGATTTGGTATTGCTTATACAATGACAATTTATTAAATGGTTCATACAAGTTAAGTAAAAGTAAAGATAACTAAAGTTAAAGTTTTGAAGACACTGATTCACCCCCTCTCAGTGATTGTACTACCAGTAAGGAGGGCATGTCATGCACCTTGGGATATAATATTATAATGTATATGGGTTGATGGATATGCCGACGTGTGGCACACATCCCCATTAGTTATATGTTTATAATATAGGAGGTCACATTAGAATTAGTTATATTGGGTAATGAGTCAACTTACTTTGGGATTAGGTGTTACCCATCCATTAATAGTGATGCATGCCTATATAAAGAAGATACGATAGTAGTTAAGTATGAGTTGAGTCTTCTACTTAGTAGAAGGTTATTGAGGTGTCCCCTCAAATTGGAATTTCCATATCGGAAGAACGTGGAGTTACTCCTTCCTTAAGGAGCATTGTATGATGTTTCCTACCTTAAGGGTATTATATTTATGAGTATATTAAGTATTAGGGCATCTTGGTACAAAAATATCTCTTGCATGGTGTTGATATTCATTTTATTTTGCATATTATTCATTTATTATAAGTAATCTTATCAATAAGAACCTATATAAACAAGTCAATTATAGTTCATAACTCACATGCCACTCTCATAATCTCCTATTACATATATTAACACTAAATCAATTGAGGCTCTCTAAATCACTTTAAAGCTATTGAACATTGTTAAGAGCAACCACTACGTTGCATGAAACACTCAACTAGGTCAAATATTTTAGCTTCCTCCATTTCCAAGCATTAAAAGGTCATACAACCATGTCTTAGCAATAACAAGTCACTCCAAGCATTGTCAAAACTATTCAAGGGAGAAAATGATTTAGTTTAGTAGCTGAAACACATCACACAACTATTGTGTTGGGTACACTCTTTTCTCTATAATTAGCCCACTATATTTATGTTAAGAGACACGGGGGCATTCACATGGGGTTGACATACACTATGAGAACTAGATGAGGTTTGCTCCCATTTGAGGGGATATAATGCAATACTTGGATTGATTCAATAGGTGTCGATTACCAAAGCGCGTCTAACATCATCTGCACACTAATTTCTCCATATGTTATCTAATGCTTCAATGAAGGGTATTGCATGTATTTAGAGTTTTTACTTGTCACATGTCATTACAAGTTGTAGACCTGCTCAAGTTTTGCAAGCTCCATAAACATATAGCGATAGTCATTTCTAGGTAGGAAAAGGGCAAGAGAAGTTATAGAACCCTACTATTAGTAGATCCAAAACCATATGGTAAGGGGTATACTTATACCAAAATCCATGTAGAGTTTATATGATCTTAAACAAAAGGTGGTTTCTAGTTCCAATTTTAGAGGCGAAACACTTATAGGGTTAGGATAACTCATTTATTTAATCTACACACCCAAATCCTCCCAATACCATTTTACACAAATAAGTACTTATCCTCTCGTGTTTTTAAGCAATCGCTTAATCGTTTTGACATAGTTGCAAGTATTAATGCATTATTATGATTGTGCATGGTTAATGTTAAATAATTAATTTAGAATAAATCCTGTTATAAACCCTTACATCTTATATTTGCATATATTGCATCTAATAATTTTTAGGGTGTAAACAATACCAATAAAACAAAATGTCTCGAGGTTCTTGTATGTTGATAATACATATGTAAACAAGAGCCACTCAAATAAAAATGGCCAAGGAGAAAGAGGGGGCATTGATTAAACAAGAGAGAACAAAGAAGAACATGGTGCCATTAAGAAGAAGAGTATGTTAGGAATGTTAACGTTAGTGCTCCATTATAAGGGTATAATAAATCTCCATATTAGTCACATGGGAGTTAGAATAAAAGAACAATACAAGAGTTATATTTGGAGGAGTGGTTGTTTATGTGAGTTATCTTAGGGATCACAACTTGGTGATAAGCATTATCTCTTTGGAATAAGGAGTTCACTCTAATTAGTTATATGTTTGCATATGGAATAGTGGATTAGTCAAGTGTTTTATAAATGATATTATAATTGCAATCTAATCCCAATATCATAGTATGAGGTAGAAGGTATCAAAAGTCACACAAAACACAAAAAATAATATGTTGAAAGTCAAACGATATAAAGAACACGCACTAACAAAAACATAACTTAGACAAATGATGAATAAACGCACAAATACACTAACACTATACCAATTAACTAGTTCCATATAAAGATTGGGTGTCTACATCAACTCCTCATTGTATACAATTGATAGTTTTGATAATTTCCGAAGAAAATACAACCCTAAAAAAGCCAATAATTTTGAGTGAGTGACCCTATAACTTAAAAGCCTAATAACCCATAACCATCAATTTGAAACATTAACGCCCGCCGGCACAAAGGGGAAACCCTTATCCGGATACCAAGTTATAGGGCATGACAAAGGGCTAAGAAGTGGGTGGCAGGACCTCATCTATGCTTTTAGAGGTCAAAAAATTTCCAAGTCGTCAAGAGGGCACCAGTCCAACAAAATAAAACAAAAACAATTTTTTTCACAATTTCAATTTCTTCCCAAGCTCACAAAGCCTAAGTAGCGGATAAGAAAAGAAGGGCTCTCTTCTCTTCATACCAAGCAGCGCAGAGTTCAAAAATCCAGTGGTAAGTCCCGCTGAAAATGGCGATGAATTTAGCCACGACGACGCTTCCTTCCTGTTCCTGTTCTTCTGCGGCTAAAAAAGCGGAAATTTCTCGCAAGGTACAGCCATCAATTCCTTTTCTAAAACCCAAAACCCCCTTTTCGTCCTCTTCTTTTTCTTCTCATGCAATATTTTCACTGTACACGAACAACACCAGTCGTTTTGGATTTTCACTCAAAACTACTGGTAAGCCCTTCCGGCTGACTGTCAGGGCGGCCAGGGGAAAATTTGAGCGCAAGAAGCCTCATTTAAACATCGGCACCATAGGCCACGTGGACCATGGCAAAACTACCCTGACTGCTGCCCTAACAATGGCCCTGGCTTCCCTGGGCGGAAGTGCCCCAAAAATACGATGAAATTGATGCCGCACCTGAGGAGCGGGCCAGGGGAATTACAATTAACACTGCTACTGTGGAGTATGAGACAGAGAATAGGCATTACGCCCATGTTGATTGCCCTGGGCATGCAGATTACGTGAAAAATATGATTACCGGGGCGGCACAGATGGATGGGGCAATACTGGTTGTGTCCGGGGCTGACGGTCCTATGCCGCAGACCAAGGAGCATATTCTTCTTGCGAAGCAGGTAGGGTTCATTTCAGCGGCTAATGTTGGCTGTTTTTTGATTTGTTTGGTGAAATGTAGTTAAAATGACATTAAGTAAAGGCAAAGAAGGAAACAATTGTTTGAAAGAAAAAGATTGTTTGATTCGCCAAATAGCTATTTTTCTCAATTGTCTGTAAAATGTAGCTATTTTTCTCATTATTTGGTAAAATTTAAACGGGTTGACAATTGAGACTAGTGTATTTGCGTACATTTGAAATTTCAAAAGAAAAGAAGCAAAGCAGAAGAAGAAGATTATTGATTTTGCTGGCTAAGATTTGGGAATTGCTCTTTTCTCAATTGTTTGGTAAAAGTATTGTAGTTAACTTGATATCAAAACTAGCATGGTTGTGTTGAGACGAAAATTTCAAAAGTGAAGACATACAGAAGAAAAATTTATCGCACCTCCTACCAACTAACAAATGCTCAAAGATACTCATGTTCCAAGTGGGTTCCATTGTATGATGATTATTACCATAAATAAACGGGAAAAATATTATTAGGGTAATTACAATTTGTGGAGGTAATCTTGAGATGACTTAAACAAACAAGTTAAATCCTGAAAAGATTAATTATCTAAGAAAAATGTTTTTTTTTGATATTGTGGCTAATATTTACTAATTGGCCACTTTTCTAAGTTGTTTGGTGAAGTGTAGATTTATTGATGTTTGGTGAATTATAGTGGTTAATATTTACTAATTGGCCACTTTTCTAAATTGTTTGGTGCAGTGTAGATTTATTGATGTTTGGTGAAATATAGATAAGTTGATAATTGAGACTATCGTAGTTGTGTAGAGATGAAACTTCAGAGATAGTTTCATTTAAGGGACGGCTAACTGGCTAATTTTTAAAATTATTTGACAAGATGTAGATAACTGTAGTGTTATGGAGAGGAAAACATTGAGAAATAAATAGTGACCACTAATTAACAACGTTTTCTTAAATGTTTGAAAAAATGTGGATAAATTGATAACTAACACTAGTGCAGTCCACTTTGAAAAGGAAAGATGCAAAGAATTAAAAAATTTCGTGAAAAAAAGGGTTGCTATATTTTGGTGACTTGTATTAGCTAACTGGCTGTTTCTGAAATATTTGGTTAAATGAAGATTTTGGTACTAAGACTAGCATAGTTATGCAGAGCTGAAAACTTCAAAAGCAACAACAAAAAGAATTCTTGCATTTTAGTGATTGCTAGCTGGCTATTTTTCTTCAATTGATAATAAATGCTAGTCTAGTTGTGTAGAGATGGAAACTTTGAAAGCAAAAAGAGGCAACAATTAAAAGTATTGCTAGAATAAAAAAGTTTGCTTTATTCTAGCAATTTGATAATAGCTTATTAGCTATTTTTCAGATTTCTCAGTAGTTTTGTAAAATGCAGATAAAATCAGACTAGCGTGGTTGTGCAGAGATGAAAACAACAGAAGCATAGGTGAAAAGGATTGTTCAAAAGAAAAGAACCGTTCTCATTGAATATTTGCAATTTGTAACTTTTTAATACAAAACATGTAATCAAGAAAATAGCTATGTTGCCAAGAAACGGAAACGGGTACGGGTCAGGGTCAGGTTCGAAATCCGGAAACGCCGATTTTCAAAAAACCTTGGCTACGAAACGTTATGGGAAACGCGTCTGCACAATATATATATATATATAGTACTCATTTTCAAAATTTTAGTCCATGGGCCATAAGAGATAAAACACTCAAAATATTTTGTATTGATTGAAGTTTTAAAGATTCATCATTCAACATGGTTACAGTTTCAATGTTTCATATATACATGATTATAATCTAGATTCTAGAATATATCAATATTCTTCATAATGATCTGTCATGCATCCATGTTTCCAAAATTATAGTTGTAACCTGCTTCATTGTATTCATTTGATTGAGGATTCCAATGGAAAATTCTATTCTAAGGAGCAGTAATATACTGAGTCAAAACCTGCTTTCTAGCCTGGCAATTCTTGGTTTCTACTAGATTCTTCCTACTTTCTTTGGATTACTATTCTGACCCAAACTATCTTTAGGCTTGTTTAATGTGCCTCCTTGTTAGTATAGTTTTAATGTTATAAGACTTTACAGCTGAGCACACTGTAACTTATTCCTGGGTTTGGAAAATTCTCTGAGCAGAAATATAGGCTATATTTGAAAAGATTAAGTGGAGTAACACAACAACAAACTGGAATAAACTCTTCCTTATAATATATAAGCCGCGAAACGTCCCCGGAAACGCTCGGGAATGTCCCGGAAACGCCTTGGGCGTTTCTGGAAATGTCCTGGACGTTTCTGAAAACGTCCCAGGCATTACTGGGACGTTTCGCACCCGTTTATGTACCGGAAAGCGTTTCAGGCTCGATCACGGGGGTGGGGGACATTTCCTGGTAACAGAGGAAAATATAGAAATGTCTGTATATTTTCACCAAAATTAGGAAAAGTAAGAATTCGGTTTTGAAACTAGTCTAGTTGTGTAGAGATAAAATTTTAAAAGGATTGAATGAAAGGATTCCTCGAAAGGAAAGTTGTTTGATTTTAGTGACTAATTATTGTCAATTGGTTATTCTTCTCGTTTGTTTTGTACAATGTAGATAACTTGATTTAAGACTGTTGTAGTTGTGTAGAGATGAAAACTTTAAAAGAAAAGAAGAAGAAGATTGCTTGATTTTTGTGACGAGTTTTCTCATTTGTTTTTTAAATTGAAGATTCTAGAACACAGATTTCTGCAGGATAACATTTATTGAATAATTTCTGGACTATCTGTATGAATATTTTTGTCTGAAATGAAAAATATATGTTAGAATTCCCAAACTTCTAAAATGTATGTTTCTTTGAAATTTTGCAGGTTGGGGTTCCCAACATGGTGGTCTTTCTCAACAAGCAGGACCAGGTTGACGATGAGGAATTATTGCAGCTGGTTGAATTGGAGGTGAGAGAGCTGTTGAGTTCCTATGAGTTCCCAGGTGATGATGTATTCTGTCAGGGTCGGCTCTGCTGGCTCTGGAGGCACTCATGAAGAACCCCAATATTAAGCGAGGGGAGGACAAGTGGGTTGACAAGATTTATGAACTAATGGACTTGGTTGACGCAGTACATACCTATTCCCACAAGGCAGACTGATCTGCCATTTCTGCTGCCAGTTGAGGATGTTTTCTCCATCACCGGTCGAGGGACTGTTGCGACAGGTAGGGTGGAGAGGGGGATGGTCAAGATTGGTGAGACTGTGGAGATTGTGGGGCTGAAGGACACCCGAGTGTCAACGGTAACAGGTCTGGAGATGTTCCAGAAGCTTCTGGATGAGGCCATGGCAGGGGACAATGTGGGGATTCTGCTCAGGGGTATCCAGAAAGTTGATATAGAAAGGGGAATGGTTCTGGCAAAGCCTGGATCCATAACACCTCATTCCAAGTTCAATGCAATCGTGTATGTTCTGAAGAAGGAGGAGGGGGCAGGCACTCTCCTTTCTTTGCAGGGTACAGGCCTCAATTCTTCATGAGGACCACTGACGTGACAGGGAAGGTGACTGCAATCATGAATGATAAGGATGAGGAGTCCAAGATGGTGATGCCAGGGGATAGGGTGAAGATGATTGTGGAATTGATAATGCCAGTGGCCTGCGAGCAGGGGATGAGATTTGCTATTAGGGAGGGGGGCAAGACTGTTGGTGCTGGTGTGATTGGAACAATTATCGGATAGGAAAGATAATTTCAGATAATTTGTTACTTGAAAATTTCTTGCACATTTTTTGTTTTAATAGAGTATTTTCATTTTGCAAGAGAGTCAGCTACATTGAACGTATCTGCAATTTTATTATAGAGCTTTTATATGTAACTTTTGGTAGCAGAAATCGAGGCTACTGTCAAATGGTTATTTTCATCACATGTAGAGGTAAGAGATGAAGGGCTGACCCCAAAGGCTTTCAAGAACGAGTTCTGGATGCTATGAATTATATTTAGAAATGGCTCAAGCTTCTTATAACAGGCTCAGTTATAGGTTAGTAATGGTCTGACTGAAGTTTTGCTACTGGTTCATATGTTATTGACCTAACCAATTTTTTACTCATAGCCAGGATACTTTTGAACACACTCTTTTTGGTATAACTAGTGTTTCAACTAAAAATTAAATGCCTCATAGATAGACCTTTTATATGTCTGTTCTCAACGCTTTTAGTTTGCACACATTTTTCTCTAGTCTGTTCATAAGATATGGTACTTATTCCTTTCCTTTTGGGTATCTCCATATTTCACTCGAGGATAAAGATACATCAAACCTGTGCCCATCGTATACAGACATTCTTATGTCATGAGAGGATGAATTGAGTACAATGATTGAGAAACAAATATGCTTTACAAACAAGGTCCCTTGAAGAGCAAAATGGGCTTCCTAAGATAGTCATAAATTTTAATCTGAAAAGTACCCTTTGATCAGTTTTGCATAGACATTTTCATTTAGAATAAATATACAGTTTTCTAGGCTAATCAGCTCTCCATGACTCCTAACTTCTTCTATGGACTGCTTTGTGGCTTTTCAGCACCAGCTCTGATCATTGAATTATTGTGTATTCTTCTATATTCTAAATATCCTTCCTAATGCATGGGAACCTCATCAGATATAATGTGGGCTGCAGATTTCTCTCATGCCTTATTGGCTAAAACCTTGAGGCATTTTGTTTCTGCAACAGGCCACTGTGGAATTATCAACAGCTGACATTACTGATTTTCTGCAGCCAGAGAACTCCGAGCTGCCCTTGTCTGTATTTACATTCCCAGTATAAGGTCAGAGGCGGCATCCAGATCACCAATGTTCAGGAGGGACATAAGCAGGTTACTGTAAAATTATTGATAGTGGTGATCAAGCAAATCCAGGAGTTCCATTAAAATGTCTCTTTGGTTTTATTAACCCACATCTGCGACGATTTTTCTCATTGAAATGAATCATTATAGCTAAAGAGCTAGCATCAGGTTTAGCATTCTTTCATGGCATCAGCCCCAAAAGCTTTTCAGCTAATTTGGCCTTCCCAAACTCCAGAGAATCATTCAGAGCGATGTTGAAAGCTGTAGTGTTTGGTTTCAAGGCAAACAATGGAGCATTTCTGATTTTTTCTATTCCTTGAATCCACCCTTTGATCCGCCTTGCATAGGTATCCTCATTTGGATTAAATATACGATTTTCTAGGCTAACCACCTCCCCATGACTCCTAACTTCTTCTATGGACTGGATTGTGACTTTTCAGCTCCACCTGATTGTGCAATTAGTGTATTCTTCTAGATTCTAAATATCCTTCCAATTGCTTAGGAAACTTATCAAGCATAATATGGGCTGCAGATTTCTCTTGTACTTTATTGTTTGGAACCTTGACTGCATTTTGCCGTAACAGGTCACCATGGATTCATCTCAACAGCTGACAGTTCTGATTTGGCTGCTGCTAGAGATCTTCGAGCTGCCTTTGCTTGTTTTAACATTCCCAGCTAAGTCACAAGGTTCGAGTTTGTCAGGTTTGACAAGGATAAAGTTCTGTTCAAGTTCACCATTGGAAAAGTTTGAGAAAGAAACATCTTTAAGTTCAGTTTTTTTTTTTCTGGAAAAAGGCATAAATATGTAAGACAGACAGAGTGGAGAGAGCTTTATACCCTCTGCTTTTGGTTAGTACATGTATATATACACACACATTTATGAAATAATGAAAAAACATCTCAAAATCTTCTCATGTAAAAATATTAGATAAAATTCAAGTTAATGTTCGACGAGGATAAATTTCGGAGAAGTTCGAACTTTTTCGTTAAAAGATTGGAGTATTTGTGACATAGATTCCCAGTGTAAGGTCCCAGGCAGCGTTGAATTCACCAAAGCTCATGAGGGACATCAAAAGGTTACTGTAAAGTTGTTGATATTTGTGATCAAACATTCCAGGAGTTTCATCAATATGCCTCTTTAATTTTATCAGCTCACCTTTGTGACCATTTTTCTCGTGGTTATGAATCATTATAGCAAAAGAAGTAGCATCAGGTTTAACACCCTCTCACGGCATCAGCTCTAAAGCGTTTCATCTTTTTGGCCATCCCAAATCCCAGAGAAGCTTTCAAAGCAATGTTAGAAGCTGCAGTGTTTGGTTTCATGGCAAGTAATGGAGCAATTTTTTCTCTTCCTTGAATGAGAATCCACTCTTTCCATCTTTAAAGAAATAACACATTTTAATAACTATCTCTGATACTAGATACGCACCATTTATTGTCTTAGCCATTTGTGCTATCACAGTACTCCATATATTCACAGATGGATATTCCTGCATGTCTACCATTGTTCTCAAAATGGTGGAAGCAGGAACGTGCATTTCTTCTCTTGCAAGGACCACACATAGAAGGATCGAGAAATTATGGTTTAATTGTTGTTGCTGCTTCACCTCAATAACTACGAGGACTAAAGAATAAGCTGTATTAAGCCATTCTAGATCTCCAGAGTTTGTCAATACACTGATAAACCTATCTAGAAGACTTCCTTGGAAAACCTTCTAATTTGTTGTAATGCTGATATCCTCTCCAGGCATCTTGAATCCTATGATCCTCCAGAGTACTTCCCAATTCCTTGACCAATGCTGCTGGATTGTGAGCTTGCCTCAAAATTGTAAGAGACCTTGAAGAAGTTGCATGTTTATAGGAAGGGCTAAATAAAATAGATCAATCAACAGAGAGAAAAGTCAAGATTGAAATTAAATCCTTCAAAGAGAAAATCCTAATTTAGTTATGCTGAAGGATTTAAGGTACAGGGACAAGAAATGCTTGTATAACTTGAGTATGCATCCTGAGAATTCTCCCAAGGATGCTGACAAGTTGGCTTAAGTAACCCCACTCTGATCATATGAATTTTTTTCTCTAGAACTTCAGTGGTATTATTCAAAATAGCCAAAGGGTGAATTGCGGAAGAGATTTATTTGGACAAGATAAATGTAAAAATAGCATTTTGCCCAAATTTCTAACTCTGTATGGCATCAACAATCATCACCAGCTCAACTCTTATAAACGAATGCACAAGCATAGATTTTTACACAAAAGAGGGTACATACTTTTACCCTTTTTCACTCTGCATTGTTTATGCAGCTTAGCCAGAATAATGCTAAGCACATCATCCCATTCCAAAATATCAATCCAGCAGCATAAAACTAAGTTACAGATTCATTTTGCAGAGGGATTCAGGTATGGCGAATCAGGTTCCAGTGGTGTGGGTTGTTTTTACCCTGGTACAGCTTGGGTATGGCCATACAAAAAAAAATTAAATTATAAAATAAAAAATATTATATCCTAATAAACAAGAAGTAACCACATACTATGCATAGAATAAACAAAATAACCACAAAAACACTACTAATAAATTGATAATGCTAACCGAATGCCAAATCTCATAATAAATATTAATGATTGAATCAAATTAATAGCCATCATCACATTGCTCTTCGTTGAGAGCATCAACATATGCTTACTTTTAGGGTTTGTTTTTGTTTTTCAGTAGTCATAAATAATTTATAAAAAGCCAAAGGCTGTGGCTGGGCCCCGGATTTGCCCTGGGTATGCCTGGATCCTTCAGGAGAAGGATCTAGACTGTCTTGAGCAAACACAGGACCGAATTATATGTGTACTTGAACAGATCATGTTACCAGATCAGTACCTGAGGTAGGTGAATCTGGCTTCTTAGCCATTAAATATACATTATTATACACTATATTGTTATTGAAATATTTCACACGAAGGTGGTAGATGGCCTGAAAAATTGAACATTATTGCATGCTTTGTGAGTGGTTATGGATTTGCTTTCTGCACACTTAGCTACAACAGAATTGAGGTTTCTTTTCTTGAATTTATATTTTGCCTGAAACTGCAGTTGAATTTAAATGGGCTGTGCAAAAATGTGATCTGTATTCCAATATTGTTCACTCTAAGTACAGTTGTATTCATGCCTGAATATATAGACTACCATATTTTAGTAGACATTCTCTGATACATACATTATCTACCATACTTTTTGTACACTCTCTGACACATAGTCCGGCAGAGGATTTCTGTAAAAATTAAAATGCTTATTCTATACAAAAACTCAATTTCCATCTACTTTCAGAAATAGGGCCTATTCTCCTCGGTGATCACTGTATGGTAAGCATCAAATAATCAGTAATTTCTAATTACAAATTGGAAAGGGAAAAAATAAATAAAAATGCTGTAGGGATTCAATAATAATTAATAAACCAAAAGCATTAAAGTGTGTCCCTATAGCTAGAACAAGTTTCCTTTTACAAGGCAAGTGCTCATTTTGCATGAATATCTATCAAATCCTTTGGAAAAAGTTGGCTTTTAATTATTTGGATGTATATGCTTTCCATGTTCCAGAACTCCACCTTTGGCACACATTGGGAGAATGCTAACAAAGGTGCTTGTGTTGAATTCACACTTACCAATGTCTTTTATAAAAACGTTGAAGGGTTTTCAAAAAGATCATTTTGTGCAACCAGCAATGATTATAGTGCAAACATATACCATTTTGTTCAGTCATTCTGTCAAACTTTTCATTCCCCTTGTTTATGCTTCCACATCCTATATGTGCATTTCCAACAATGGTTGCATTGCATGAGAACACATTTCATTGAGTCATTTTTTTGTAAACAAAACTTTATATTAGATGGAAATCAATAAATACATATTTGGCCATGCCAAGCCTGAAAACTATTAGTCCAAGCTTGAGCATTATACAAAAGTAAAGCCGAAGAAATAATCATAACGAAGAATCAAGATTAAGAATATATTTGATGTCTTCTTGGAGCTTGTTGGACCACCATGTAGGAGGCAAACCATAACCAATTAGCCAAGCCATCAACAACTTTATTCCTTTCACGAGGAATGTGACTGAACTGAACTTCTTGAAATTTCTCCTGTAATGTTTTTATCTTCCAAACTTCCTTAGCAATTCGCCAGTTGGGAGAAGAACCAATATTATTTTCAGACAACAGCTTCATAATGATTTGTGAGTCTGCTTCAATTTGAATTTTCTGCCACCCAACTTTTAAAGCCTCTTGCATGCCCTTATAAACCGCTTTCATCTCCGCATAATTGTTGGTCAAAATACCCAAATTCACAGCAAAAATGAACTGCACATCACCTTCCTTGTTCCGATTGAGTCATTTTTTTAAACAGATTCTGTGCTTAGCATATATTTCTATGAGGGCAATGGCAACTGCTTCTAACAAAAATATGCTTTTAGATATTTTTGATGGATCTATCAACCTTGTTCTGAAGTTCTGACTGGCATATTGTGATATTTTCCATCATACATCTCTCTGATATCTAGAAACCAGACCACACCATGGACTAGCAATAGCTAGAATAGCCCTCAGTCTTCAGATACCAACACTTGCTGCATACATCAGCCACTTTAACTCGACAGTTTTCAAAGTAGAACAGTGTTTGTGTATGCATTTTCTTTGGAATTAATGTAGGTAAATGTTGTACTAAGGTTCATTTTCCCATCGAAGCGGGCCCATGGTGTCATGAAATGGAACCAGTCTTTATATCTGCTGGTTAAACATGATTAAAGATGCTACCCTTGAAAGGACATAGCACATACCAACAAGTCTTAAAGCTAAGAGTCTATCCTACCACATCCAACGTCTTGATAGATTCCAACATTGCTGCAAAGTACAAACCTGAAGCAAATTACGTCCAATCCATATAGAGGCAAATCGCTAAATGATTAAACTTCTTTTCGTGATTCTATTTGAATATCAGCAATTGTTCTCCATAAATGTTGGAATTGAACCTTAGCAAGATATCTCATGTTGGAATGCTTCATCTCATAGGATGATAACGGAGTGTTATCTTAAATCTGTTTGCTCCTATTCTAATCTCTTATTGAAGTTATTACCAGTTCCTGTTTCATTAATAATCAACATACCAAGGCAAAACAAGCGTAGTATATTAATGCTCTGAGATTTATTCCCAAAAACCTGTTATCATCTGGCTATGTTTATTTTGATAATTTCTTGCACTGATCTGCAGTGAGATACAAGGACTGTCTTGACAGAAAACCTCAGTGAGATGTAGTTTCATGGATTGCAATAATTGCTGGATGTTTAAAACTGCTTGCTGATAAATATTTGGGCATTTTTCGAGCAAACACAATTAGCAGGTGTAAAGCCAGACCCATCAAACTTTTGTAGCACCCCCAGTCTGTAACAAAGTCGTAGCTTTGGAATAGGATACACAAATACTGAAATAGCCAAACCTGATTTCTGTCAATTAATAGCGATTTTGCAAGGTTTTGTACTTGTAACTGTCCTGGTAGACATACATGCAAAATGTGGAAGTGTACAAGGGTATTGCATAAACTATTCGAGAAAGTGGCATGATGAATTGTGGTTTCACCGACTGCAATTTTTGGCTGGTATGAACAAACTGGGATTTCTAATATAGCCTTGGAGATTATTCAAGAAAATGAAAGGCAGCTGTAAGGCCCAACTTACCCACTTGTGTTAGCATCCTTCATGCATTAGCCAATCTTGAACCTTTGGAACAGGTTATGTAGATCCATCAAAAAATTAATTGAAAGCAGATATTTATCTGTTGTAATTTTGATTGACATGGTAGACAAGGATTCAATAAGGACCAGTATACCATAGGGACAAAGTGTTTGAAAAACGGCTGTGGTGAGTTGTGGCTTCATGCACTAGAATTATCAACTTATGCTAGTACCCTCCCAGGTCATCTCAAATTGATCATATGACAGTTTAGCAAGTTGCAATTTCCCATTATCTGTAAAATAATTTCCACTTGTGTAATCAGCTTGATTAGTCCAAAGTAGTGTTATCATCGTATATATAATTGGTAAATACCAATTGTCGGTAGCAATGTTAAATTTGATGCTTGTGTGCATGTACTTGGAGGAATAAATGTATTCTGTGGAAGACTTCCATTGGATGCCAATTCATTATAATTTATGAATGATGCAAGGGTGGAAAATGATCTGTTGATATATATTAGGTTGGAATACCCAATATAAAACATGGATCATTAAGCAATGTTGGAATCATGTGGTTGTTGAATATGTATGTAATTGTACATGTTATCTTTCCTGGAACCCTTATTTTTAATGCACAAGCATGGGGCACTCTATGAATTGCTGCTGTTGTAATATCAACATGTGATTAAGTTGTCTTTCTTGCTGATTAGTTATTCAGTGACAGTACAGCATGGATCGAATGCATATGAACAAAATAGTGCTTAGTTAACTAAGTATTACTTTGGTTAGTCAGATTGATTTAATACTACTTTCGCTTTCTCTGCTCTACTACTGCTTTGGTTTCTGTGTCGGACACTTTTTCCCATTACATGCCACACCAAGTGGTTTAGCGATTGAAGCTTAATAAATTCATAGATTTATCACATATATTCAAGATCTCCCATTCATTGTTATTTCATTATTTGGTAATGAGGTTCATGAGGAGTAAATATTCCCACATTAGTATTAATTTTAATATTTAAAAAAGAGTAAACTATTAGGCCTTTATATACGGCTATAAACTCATACTTTTTATCTATGAAGCATGGGTATGCCCCCACCCCAGCAACCGCCCTCCCCTCCCCCCGTCCGCGATATGTACCCGGTACAGATACATCTCAGGTATGTTCAAGTACATCCTGGGTATGTCATAGACATACCTGGAATTTAACCGGACATACCTGCACATTTATGGCGCTGCTGTTGCTAAAAGACATTTTTGGTCTCTGTCAATGCATAAAAAGTTAAACACTAAACTCATAAATGAATTTAAAAACAAACCCTAAACACTAAACTCATAAATGAATTAAAAAATAAACCCTAAACTCCTGTAAAAGCTATAAAAAGAACTCGAGCATTATCAAGACGCACAAACAATTTTTGCAAGTGTAAGAGTGAAGAGCCAAAGACGAATTGAAGAGGAGGCAACCATTGCAAGAAGGACGAGATTGGAAGCTGCCATTGCTTGCAAGGAGGTCAAGTTTGTTTAGAGGCGGCCATTGTTTAGAGGCAGTCATTGTTTTATTGATCATTCAAAGGAGGAGACATCACGTTTAGAGGCAGCCATTGTTTGAGTTTCATTGAAGGAGGATCTACGTTTGGAGGCAGCCATTGTCTGTTATTTGCTGCCCTTGTTTACAGGCATTATTTATTTTATTCAGCCTTCAAGGGAGTTCACAAGGAGCGGAGAGCGGAGCTACTGAAAGTGGAGCTAGCGGGAGTGGCATGCAGGAATTTGATTTTGAGGAAAATCTAGATGATATATTCTAGATTATTTGTATTCATATTGCTATTTGATTAATGAAAACAATTTTAAGCATATTGAATGTTTTGAACCTTGATCCTACTATATTTTTCAAGTTTTGTATTTCTTATGGACTAAAAATGAGTAAAATGAGTGTGTGTGTGTGTGTGTGTGTGTGTATATATATATATATATAGTTTTTTTATATCTGTACGGACATACCCAAGACTTATCGTACCCAAGGGTTTTTTAAAATCGACATATCCGCATACCGAACCCGCATCTGTATCCGTATCCAGACAACCTAGCTTTTATTGATTATAAAACCATGTTTAGTGTCCGCCACGAGAACTGGCTAGGATCGAAAGCTCTGTTGATCAAATGTATTGGAGGCCTTGGGAGTCTCAGAATTGGGCTCAAATTGTTCTTGTAACTTTGGGCTTATGAATGTTGCTGTTGAGTAAATTTAATGTTACAATCGTCTTAGGGGGTCTATCTATTGATTTTGATGACTTGTGCATGACTACGAGTCTGTCACCAATCCATTACATCACCTCAAAAGGGTAAAACAACATCTCTATTCCATTAGTGATTGCTGATGTTAAAATGTAAGTGCCGAAAATAGTGATTGGAATGCGGTCTCATTGTCGATGATCATGACTGGACATGCTTAAATCAACCTTCTTGTGAAGGCTTTAGGAGTCTCAGAATTGGGTTTGAATTTTTCTTGTACCGTGGGATTTGCATATATTTCTGTTAAGTAAATTTAAGGAGACAATTGTCTTAGGGGGACTATCTAGCAATTTAATTGACTAGTTGAAGACCAGAGTCTGATGTCCGATACACTACATCCGCTCTATGTCATCTGTCATCAGCTCATAAGGGGCGAAACAACATCAGGTCTATGCCATTGCTGAGTGTTTACATACATAAATATCCCACAGCAATTGGCATGCCATCTTATTGACAGGAACTGTGGGTGTATATCCAGAAATAGAGCAAATGTGAATGGCAGGTGCAAACCTAATTTCAGATTGGCTAGTTGCGAATCTTGCAGTCTTGGCAGAGGGTTTGGAGATGCATCATATTCAATTGAACAAGCATATGTCTAAAGTGGTTATGACTATGCTTTTATTCGATTACAATAAACATCCTAATTATGGACCACAAAGTGTGGACAAAGCATCGATTCAATCAGTCTGAAATGTCTTGTTCGACATGATTTGCACAAATGGTGTTCTGACATGAATCTCAATCTTTGGTAATGAATAGCAATCCTTGTTGGATCGACCAGCTTGACCCGGTCTTGAATTTTCTAAGCAAATGCTGCTGGAAGGTGTAAGCCACATTACTCTTGGCTTGTGCCAATCCTTGTGCTTTGTACAGGGTTTGGATATTCAGAAAAGTGCTTTGAAAGTTATCTATTGCACGATGTAGTTGTGGCAACCATGATAGACATGACTGTCGTGGTTGTCTTTTGCGTGATCAAGTTATGATCTTGCAGATTGTTGTCATTGCTGGATATACACAAAATGGGCTTGATAATGCCTTGGAGTTTTTAAAGAAATTGCAAGTAGCACGTTTATAACCAGTCTCCTCATCCTTGGTCTCCATCTTCCCAGATTGTGCCTAAATAACATCTTTTAAACAGGGTAAAGGAGATCCACAGATTTTTATCTGAGATGGCTGTAAGTATCCCAATAAACATGTACGGAACATTAAAAAGTGTAAATTATTAAACATACTAAGCTTTAAGACTGCAACAGTGTTGAACAACTAACTTGCCATCCTCTTAATGCAGGTTATTGTATCCTTGTTTCATTAACTGGAACTTTAAATTTTTGTAAATGCAACAAATTTCCATGAACTAAAAAATTCTGTGGGAAACGTAGCAATGTGTTATAAACTAATTTTATGGTAAAAGGCATCTCACAAGATCAATAGGAGATGAGATACTGTTTGTAATGTCTTCCATAATGGAGGACTGGTGCTACTCGTATTGTGCTTAGTCTTTTTAGAGCCACGTAGAAACTTGCAATTTATTGGAAGTTAGTGAATGGATAAGAATTTGTGCTGATCCCTGAAATATGTTTAGAATTTTGGTTTTCATATTCATAATCTTAGACTGTTGTAAGCTATCACTATCAGTTAACGTCCTGAGCATCCTGGAGCGTTGCCTGCCACAACTTTTGTTTTTGCCAATTTTGATTTTGTTTGCCTTATTGCTTTGTTGAAAGAACTCTGTTTTTAGTAGAAAAACCATGCTTTATTGTTTTCAATATACATAGTTAGATTTTATCTTTTTGAATGGCCTTGGAGTACTAGGATATTCCAAAGATGAAAATATTGTTATTATCTAAATGAAATCAATCATGAAATATTTACTAAGTTGTTATGCTTCTAATAATTACTTTGTGTGTAGAATTGGGTGTTGATTTCAATACCAACTATTGGAGTATTATCCTTGATAATGTATATTCTGAAAGTTAATGTCTAATTGTTTTTGTATTTTGCTAAATGATAATCAGGGAAAGACCCTAGACACGCCAAGAAAAGAAGTGAATTTAACCAAGAAGTCGGTCCACTTTAGGTTCCAAAGTAAATAAGCTCCGAGAGCAAAGTGCAAAATACCACCAAGTCCAGCAGTTCAATCAACAGCAAGAGAGCGAGGAGTTATTCAAATAGTCACCAAAAACTTACCAAAAGGAAAAAGACAGGTTCTTTCAGGTTCATGAGCATCTTGTGCAATCCTCCTTTAGTTCTAGATGGGCATTTCATTTGTAATTTTGAGCTGCTTGCATTGTATTTGAATGTGTGCATGAGAGTCCAAAAGGGCGACCATACTGCAATGCAGACAAGAAGAGATCCAAAATCAATAGGGAACTAGGAATATATATATATATATATATATATATATATATATATATATATAGAGCCAACTCATCCTGAAAACCTAGAACATCATAGCCATGATCATAAGTCGAGAGAATCTTAACCCTAGGAAAATGAGAGTTCACAATCATCTTGTCATCATCTCCTATTGAAATCTAATGTTAAGGTAAATTACACTTGCTCTTCATCATATACTCTCAACCATAAAAAAATAACAGTTCACAATCATCTTGCCCTCATCTTCTGTTGAAGTCTAATACCAAGGCAAATTACAAATCCTCTTCATCAATCACTATCGAAACATATAAATATTTAATATATGTTATAAGACTGCAACTGTAAATTTATGGCAATTAAATTCTCGGGGTCACCTTGAGAATCCACCTCAACCTCATCATCATTTGATGAGGGACAACACAGGGAGGTCGAAAACATATTTATTTGGGAGCTCATTTGATGGGGGACAACACACAATGAGGTCAAAAACATTTTATTTGGGAGCTCGGTTCCCAACCTTCTTGTCAAATACAATGGTGTGTGACTTCGCATCTTCTTGCCATCAATGCTCGGATGGCGGTGGTTAGAATTCTCCAGTCGCACATCTTGCATCAAACACTAAGTCCCAATCGTCTTCATGCAAGGTAAAAGAGCCCGCTGCGGTGGTTAACATATTTGAATGACTCAATGATTGGGCGATGTCAAACATCTAGTTAGAGAACATTGGTCAAGCAGTGAAGTGGGTGTTTCGCTACTTGCGAGGCACAAGTGATTATTGCATCACCTATAATAATATTGGTGATTCTATTTGTGGATATGTTAAGAAGATCAACTTCACGTTATGTTTTACTAGTTGTAGGTGGACCTATTAGTTGGATGTCAAAGCTTCAGACGATAACATTTGTGTCAACAATTGAGGTAGAATATGTAGCTGCCTATCATGCTTGTCAAGAGGTAATTTGGCTAAAATTCCTATTGGATGAGTTTGGAAGAGATCAATACAAAATGAAGGTATTGTGTGACAATCAAAGTGCTATTTATTTGGCTAAGAATCGACTTATCACGGTAAGACAAATCATATTGCAGTTAAGTATCATTTTGTTAGACATGTTATTGATGAAGGGATAATAGCTCGGAAAAGTTCCACACCATAGAAAATTGTGCTGATATGTTCACAAAACCAGTACTATTAGAGAAGCTAAAATGGTGTTTGGCTTCTCTTGGCTTGCAAAAAAGGTGATGAGTTGGTCGTGTAAGATATCAAGTGGATTTGTTGTCAAGGTGGAGATTGTTAGATATGTGCCAACAAAGTTAAATTTTGGATCCCTTTGTGGTGTGGTTTGTACCTCGCTTATTAAAAGGGGGGTGGGGGGATTTTTTCCCCAATCTTGTCATAGAGGGTCTAGGGTGGGCGGCGACATGTTTTGGAGCCCCCCCTCCTGGCTTGGGTTCGGGGGCAGAGCCCCTGAAGCAAAAATTAAGGAGTCAATCCCTTGTTTCTATAAAGACGAATTTAACCAAATTCTACCGAATTCTATTTTTAGAAAGGAAAATCCTAATGGCGTTTTCCACTCTATTTTTAGGAGGAATCCTAACTGTACTTCGCCAATTAGGTGTATATATTTTTGTGGAGATCTAAAGTTTCTCATAACGAGTTCGCATGTAATTTGTTCATCTTGAGTTAATAAAGCTTGATATCTTGCACCGTGGATGTTTCCCTAAGCACTCAGCTGGAGTTTTACCATGTAAATCTGGTGTTCGTCTCTTACATGTTTGGTATTTCGTATATTTCATTTATCTCTATCTCTGTAAATTTGGTATTTTGTTATTCACATTTCTGCGTATTCATTGCTTTGCATAGTCTGTGATTTCCTAACATAGCATCATTAAGAAGTAGGCTCAAAGAGATATCACTCACCAAGATTGCATATGGGTGGTTTGATGATCAAGCATGGTGACAAGTGTGCAATGATTTGAGGCTCACTCATTGCTTGGTTTTTTATTATGTTTTGGGGACGAAACATGTCAAGGAGGGATGACATATTATGTGCCTAGGGATATGATGTTATAATGTATATGGGTTGATAGGGGTGTTGATATGTGGCCCACATCTCCCTTAGTAAGTTATATGGTTATAATATATTGGGTAGTTGTTTCATATGTTTGGACATGAAGGGCGAGTCATTGGGAGGAATGTTGTGAGATGTAATCTCACATCTTTCACATCCCTATCTTTAATAATCACCCAAATCATTCATATTTAATTATCTATTAATTTTAGTATAATAATGATCCTCATAGGGAGATATCCTTCCAAAATTCCCTAAAGGAAGTGAGGAAAGGGTTGCAACCATTTTTATTTGGAAAAGTTGAGGCGAATAACAATATTATCCCTCTGTTAGTCACCCAATTCGTTGCTTGATTTCTATCTGATCTGGTATGCTTAAACTCAAATGTTCTTGAGTTTGGAGCTCATCAATTTTATTTTTTCAATTACACTTCGTAGTCACCAAGACTTAAAACCCTTGCATAATGTTGCATTAACGACGACTCGAGGCCCCCTTCCACAATTAACTTTTTCCAATCTTCACCTACTGCAATTTCCAAGTCTTTTAAAAGGGCTCTTACTTCAGCCTTTTTATTTGTGTCCTTTTCAATAGTCATTCCAATCTTCACTTACTGCAATATCCCGGCCTTTTAAAAGGGCTCTTTCTTCAACTATCTTATTTGTGTCCTTTCCAATATCTAAAGAAAAGTTTAATTCGTTGACCCTTATCATCATAGAAAATGTCTCCATTGCGAGCATGGTTAGGATGACCTTTTGTGGTTTCATCAAAATTAAAGTTAACCCATCCATGATTAGGTGGACACCATATGATATTGGTGTTAACTTTTATAGTTTTACTAAGCCCTTTATTGGGGAAGGTTATGCAGTCTCAATTGTTGACGAGACATTCCTCATCTGTGCATTATGTTTTTTTCCCCAAGTAGAGTTGAACAAAGTTCTGCAAGGAGGTTTTGATTTTTTTGCAAACCCGTTCTTTTGAATGAATAACATATATGAAAATTCTTAGTAGATAATAACAATACCTAGTTCACAGACAATTGTTAGCTTAGTAGACATTCTAAATGCCTCTAAAATTGAACCTTGGAACACCCAAGGTAACTGGAATTTCGGAAAGAGCCACCGTATTTTCCAAGCAAAAAAGCAATGCAACAAGTGATCACTTGATGCGTCATGATTTTTGCACACGATACAAATGGAATGTCATGTGAATCCCCTTTCATTAACTCATAGTATGTCAATATTATCCTATTGGCTGGTACCCATAGAAATATATTCGTCTTTGGAAGTCCTTTGATGCAATTAAAATTAAACTCCTTTTCTAGTACACTAATTAATATCTAGTTCTACCTTGCTTGAATAGTGAGACCTCTTGGAAGGAGTGCCTTCACATACTAACATATCTTGAACCTCAGAGGAGGGAAAAATATAATTCTCCATCTTCCATTTTTGCTCTCCTCATGTTGAATAATACAATCGTCGACTTTATCCACCAATTGCTCTATTGCATATTCCATAATCTCTTTCAAAATAGAAGGGTTTGTTAGAGGTTCCTGTCTTATCCATGCATCCTTCCGTAAGGTGAGATTCAATTTATCGACAACCTGCTTTTTAACAGGGCGAGATAAATTTTTGCAACTCTTGACAATGTGCTGGATGATCAAACCACTTGGAAGAGGGAATTGAGTGAACAATCTTAGAACATGCTAGATGTCTTTAAGTATTTGTGCTGGAAGATGTTACTCCATAGCCTAGCATTTTCACCAGAAATTCTCCAACACCACGTACAACGCAGTACCTTGTTTATCTTATCTAATCCTCCCAAGTTTAACACTCCCCAACCTTTTGAGGCGTAGACTTTTTCCCATGAAAACAAGGCCATAGTTTTCTTTTCCTTTGTACTACTCTATAGGAGGTTCCTTTGTAGTTTCATAACTCCATCAATAATTTTTCTCGATGTTTTGAATAGAGAAAAGATAAGAAGGTATGGCTTGCAAAGTGGTTTGAATCAACCGTGTCCTGCAGCAAAGGACAACCATTTCCTTTTCCATCATGGTCGCCTTTTCTGTATCCTTTCTACCGGAACTTACCAGGATTCGCATGTACTTCTACTGTAAAACAAATGCATTCTAAGATAAAGGTTAGGAAGATACCCTTCTTCAAAGCCTAATATTTCCTTCACTTTTAAGTTGGATCTGGGTCCCAACCATAGTTACCGAGTACAATAAAATCATTGACGATTGTTCGTTCTTTTCTTTCAACTGTATAAACCTTTGAATTTTCTGTGGTTAAATATTAAATCAGAGGATCTAGAAAATTATTGTTATTTTTATTATTTTATACCATAAATCCTTAAATCATGAACACTTCCAAGATTTTTTATTCAAGAGCGAAAATGATTTTCATTTTCACAAACCGTCCTTTTTCTATATTTGAAGACCAACACTTAATATTCTCCATATGAAAAATTGTTACCTTGGTCCCAACATTGATATACTAAATTATGGACTTACTTAGACTGAACTATTGCCTTGCATCATTTTCATATCTGTAAGGTGAGAGTTCTGGCTTTGAGTTTTTAACAACATGATTTCATCTAAAAATTGCAGGTGGGAGATTTTTTAGGATTGACACTGACCACCAATCCGTTCATGTGAAGAACCTAATTGGAGATTCATTTATTAATGCTTAAAAATGAAGGGTTAGAGACGCAACTGCCTACCAATTGTCACCATTCATCATAAAATTTGAAAACCATTAAACATATAAATATAGGTATTGATTTTAATGAAATTACATACCATGTTAAGTAGCCCAGAACGTGTATAATTCCTTCCTTTGATTGCGTTAAGTTTTATTATTGAAACAATTTATTTCTTTTGGAGTAACTTATATTCTCCTACAATAGAAATATTTGATATGGTTATTTTCCAAGATTAAATGTGCAACATATTTTGAGTTTATACAGTTACAAGCGGAATGATTTAATCGTTTATATGAGCCATTGGTGTTGTTAAAGATCTCATTCTTGAAGCGCTAAAAGGAATAATGTAAACAACCTAATGTTATATGCTACCAATTCCATATGAGTTGTGCAAATTACGGTGAAAGGGATGCCAATGTTTAATTCTCTTGTAATAGAATCAGGTCAGTGATTAAATTTGTATTATCTCTTCAGAGATAAATTTCCAGGGCTTTAATCTATTTGTAAACGAGTTTTCTCAAACCCTTTCCTCTAGCTTTGGACGGTAACCTAGAGCTTAACACATTGGTATCCCCTAACCTATCTCTAAATCATCAATATTGCCACGACTATCTTGCGGAGTTGGTGGTGGAGAAACATGGCACAACAAAAACGAGTTACTACATACAAAGAGGGTGTAGTGCCATGCTAGCCTCGGAGTTTCATGAGTGACGTCTCAAAGATCTAGGTTTTGGTTTCAAGGTCACTCGTTAAATCATTTACGAGATAATAATAATAATAATAATAGTAATAATTAGAAATACTAAATTGTTTTAATAGATTATCAAAGTAATCGAAACAAGATAAATAAATTTAAAATAATAATAATAATATTTAAATAAATTAAATTATTTTAATAATAAAATAGATTTGTTTTCAAAGTAAATGAAATGAAATAAATGATTTAAAATAATAATGATAAATAAAACTAAAAAAACTAGGCATGTTAGAGGAAGACAGGTTTGGTGTCGGGAGAATTGATGTGTTGTTGTCTTGTGTTTTTGCATGAGCAAAATTCACTTGAAAATAAGACAACTATACCCTAGTGTCAAAATTTTTGGGTCATAACTTTCCAAGGCACCCCCGGATCAATATACTCCTTAGTGTCAAGTTTAGTCTTGTCCCCAAGTTGTTCACTGTGAGTATCATCAATCCCCCTAGGTGATTTAGGAAAAGAAAATTCATTCAAGTGCCTTTGGAGCAACGATTTTCAAGGTAGGTTTTCAACAAATTTAGAGAGGGCTCCCATCACCTTTCTAAGCCATGCACACCATCACCAAAGTAGTGTGGGATGCTTATAATCATCATGGAGGTGTATTCAAGAGTCTAGATCATTGTGTGACTGATTTAAGGAAGATCTAGAAAGATTCGGAGGTTTAGGAGCTAGGTCACAAAAATTTGGTTTTGAGACCAAAAGAGCTCGCACCGAAAAAAAGTACCCGATCTTCAAATAATGATTTTGGGAGCTCTGGAATAATTTAAGAACCAAACATTTAAGAACCAAACAAAATATCATCGAATTTTTTTCAATCCCCTACAATGTGGAGAAAATTGATCATCTTCAAGCACAATGGATGATCCTTAGAAAAAGGAGATTTTTGGGGTATCTTAATAATAATAAAGTCTTCGTAACATCACCATTATTTTCTAAAGGTATTTTTCATGCAAAATCATATAAATAAGAGCTTGAAAACTCATCCGGAGCTCAAGTTATGACCTTCACAAGTCGGCTCTCAAGGTATGCTCTTCGGTACTTAACCATTTTCACACTTGGACACGTGTCAAGCTGAGGTTAAGGAAAAATTTCATGTCCCTATTGCACCTTACCAAAGGGACATGAGGTGCAAAAATTGTGCCCTCTCCCACTTCGGCCTTCTAGTCACCCACATGACCCAGTATTATCCTTTTAGCCCCCTTTCACCGTTTGACTTGCTCTCCCAGCCTACTCCCGCATGCATGCCACTTGTCACTGTGAGGCTAAGGAAAAATTTTGAGCACATTTTTTCCCTTTCAAAGCAGACAATAGGGACAATAAAATGCGCCCATCTCCTTTTATCCTCTAGGTCCCTCATATGACCATTTTCCAGACCTCGGGTGTTTAAATGTGGCTCCCCCTTTATTTCTCTCATCAAATCAATGAGCGAAACTTGTCAAGCATGGGTTAAGGCACATTTTTGTGCACCTATTGACCCAAAAAAATGGGATGATGGGGAAAAAATGTGCCCTACCTCCTCCCTTCATTTTCAAAGCTATAAATTGTAGAGTTAGCCATTTTTGCTCATTTCTCCCCACATGCTCCCCGCGCTGCCGAAACTCTACCGAAATTTTAATTGAATATTACATCTCCTTTTTCATGATCCATTCATTTCTGAATCTTCTCCATGATTTGAAGAAATGAAAACAAATAAAAAACATGAAGAAATCCAGTTCTAGAAGAGAAAATGCGAGATCTTTGCCAAAAGAAATTTCGAAATCCCCAAATAAGATTTACTCGTCTCTAAAAATTAGTGCACGAGATCAACGTGTGGTTTTTTTAATCTTATAGTTTCTCATAGGATATTAGAATCCAAGAATAATTTTTTCATGCATGCTCCATATTTTTCGCAGCGGAGAAACCCTAGTTTCTTGTGACAAAAATTTTGAAATTTAAAATCTCCTTTTCTAGACACCGGATCAAGTTGATATTTCATAGGTGTAATAAGGAGCAAAAAAACATATTGAAAAAGTTTATTTCTTCAAAAACCAAGGTTCGAAACCTCACTTTCCAAAAATAGTAAGCCTCCTACATATGCACTTGCTATTTTTGGAAACTTTATGTAGAAAGCGTTTTCGACAGAAGCAGTGTGCACGAAGATGATCTAGAAGAGAAATTTCAGTGTGGTCGAGCCAAAGAAGGTAAAATTTCCACTTACTAAAAATAGTAATTTCCCATATGGGAACTTGCTATAATTAGTAAGTCATCTCAAAGAACAGTTTCGGTGGAAGAAGTTTGCACAGGGGCAATCAAAAAATCTAACTTCACCTGTCGGGGTCAAGAAAGGTAAAATTTGACACTTACTAAAAATAGTAAGTTGCCTTTTCAAAGTGCAAAGAAAGTGTCCCAGAAACCATGAATTTCAAGATTCATAGGTCATCTAGAATCCACACCAGGAGATTGCAACAATGTTTTTCAACACTCATTCTATGGTCCAGATTGTCTTTACATCAGGTAAAATGGAAAGATTGCAGTCATTACCGACAAAGACAAAGGGTTCAAAATGCACTTCATCTAAGCTTTCTGATCAATACAACAATGTGGCCATGTTACAAAGGTTACAACAGGGTCAATTTCAAGCTTTTATCTCTTCAGAGGGGATCTTCATGAGTGGCGCTCGTGGTCACCAATGGAATCACTCAACAGTGTTTCTAAACACTTAGTTCGCGGTGTATGTGGGTCATCCAAAGGCGCTTCCTCGTGTGCAACCAAAGAACTTGTCCGTAGCAACCCATTTGCATGATAATAAAATCATTCATAGTAAAGAGTTCAAAGGCATCGAGATCAATTTGGTGGAGCTTTCCAGTGTCCTTCGGTGGCGGGATTTTCTTCGGCATAATTCCATCTTTCTCTTCTCTTTCTTCTTCCCCCTCTCTTTCTCTCTTTTCATGTTCTAATTCTTTGTTGGGGTTCCACTTTTTCATAATGCCTTATTTTTGTAATTAAAAAGTGACTTAATGTAATAAGTCAACTTTTTTTTTATAAAAATGGACTTAATTCTTTCTTAAGCATTCAAAAAGTCACAAGTCATGTGAAGGCATATGAAGGGTCATTTGGGAGGTAGACAAAGAGTCATTTTCAAGTTCTATAAATTGTAAAGAAAATCTCTTTCCAAGGGGTTTTCATTTTTGTAAGCTCATGAGAGAGTGATCTTGTGAAGGAGAAAAGAGATAGCTAATTTTCTTTCACTTCCCATTTCATACATTCTTCCCACTCTTGCATGTACAATTTTTCTCAAGCTTCATAAAAGAATGATTTTCGCCTTTTTGACTAGGAGGTTTAATTGAGACTTTGTGTTCATTGAATCTTATCTGGTCTTGTTGCAAATGGCTTAATTGTTTCTTCTTAAATCTATGTGTGTTGAAGTTTCTGGTTAATGGGTGTGGGAATATGATTTTCTACCCACAACATTAATCCCTCTCCCTTTTTCTCACTCCCTTTCCGATTCTCTTGCAAATTCCTCTCTAGCAAGAAATTACTATCTTTAACACAGTTCGGTGGAGTGCCCTGCTGGATTCCCGGCCGTAAGGCCACCACATAAAACCACTTTCACACATGCATGTAAACACAGAGCTGCACCATTCAAGTAGAGGGACTTATATTCCTAGAGCGTTGGCAAGAAGTCCACCAATTTGTCTACCCGAAAAATTTTCTCACCAAATTTTTTTGGCGCCCACCGTGGGGTAGACTTGGTAACATCTGCACCCAAAATATGATCACAAGATCAAGAAAATACAAAAAAATTAAAATATCTCAAAAAAATCCCCAAAATAGAATTGATGAAAGTCCATGACACAATGTTGATTCTTTGGTGCTTGATAATAATCTCACCCATTTTGTTGAGACTTGCTTGTTTTATCTTCTTCTCATGTTCGGTTTTCCTTAGGTTATGCCAGTGTCTCTTGGTTATGGAGTATGCTATTTTAAATTTTCTCTTTGGAAGCAAACTGGTTTTATCTGAAATGGGATTGTTTTCCTTTGGTAAAGGTTTTCCTCAATCATGTTTTGTTTTTCTGTTTCTCTTGTTATGTCTTATCTATTACGTGGAAATTTTTATTGGTGCGGTGAAGCATGTTCAATTTGCAAACTTGTAATTTTCCTATGAAATTCACAAACTACAACTTTGGTCCTGCGACCCGACAAATATTCCTCGAATATTCATGACCATAAAGCTAGCACAAAATAATTTTTTTCTTTCCACCCCAAAGGTGTACACGTGGTGCAAAATGAATGGATGTGGGGATGTGATGCATAGTTGTATTTATGCACTTTAAAGAGAAAAAATGTTAAGAATGCAAAAAGGTCCCCGAGGTCCACGTGAAGGACACGTGGTTTTGGTTTTAAAGAAAGTGGAGAAGCGGGTCATCGAGGATTTCTGGTACTTTTGGTCTTATGTAAAAAGGAGGTAAAATTACAAAAAACGCCCACAGCTCACTAACATCAAGGTATGGTTACGTGTCGCGCCCGTGTGTTGAAAGTAAAAAGCAGACGGGTGGGTCAAAGTTGTCAAAAGTATCAAAGTGTTAAAACATTGAAAAATTGCAAAAAAGTGCTCCCAAAGCCCGCATTGGCAAAGGTTTCTCCACGTGGATGGATCATTTTCAAATTTGAGAAGGGTACAATGAATGGTGATGATGCGATGCATTTATTTCTACCACCATCAATGCTTTTACTCAAAATCAAGGATGTTTAAAGTTTACGAATGCATTCTTCATTTATGATTAGTTTGTTGTTCTTGTTGTTTTATCAAAGCGTCTTATTGTGAGGTATTGTGTTTTCAATTGTGGAATTCGACTGGAGAACCAAAGGATTGCAAAAATTATTATTTTAGTTTGAATTGCTCGGGTGCTCATGGAAAACTGGTAAGAGTTGAAACACTTGTGTTTTCTTCTTGTCGGTAAGGTCAATTGAGATAAAGCTAGGGTTTTTCAAGATGAAGACTTTTCCCTCTTCGTTCTCACTTGTGTCGGGAATCACAAGCAATCTGGATAAGATTATAGATATAGATTTAATGGGTGCCGATTTAAATGACTTCCTCCAAAGGCTAAGTGATCCCCATAAGAATGAATCTTTGAAAGTGATTCAAGAAAGCCACATTACTAAAGTGGTGTTATCCCGCCTTCTGTTCATTTCCCGAGAGTTAGTATGGCACTGTGCATGCCATGAATTACGATCCTAAAAGAGGGAGGTGTTAGATGGAAGTGGGGATGCAGTATTGACGTTAACACCAGTTGTTGTCAGGATTATGTTAAAATTTCCTATTATCACAACCCCAATCACCATAGGCATTAAATTGGCTCTGGCTGATTATCAAGAAAAGAAGAAGGATTTTTCCAAACTTATAAGTTCAAAATGGCTCCTCACAAAAAAGACAAACTGTTAGATCCCTAAGAAATTGGTTAAGGCATAGTTTACTTGAGGAGGCAGAGGATCTTATTGTACTTGTTGAGCCAATGGCAGGTCTAGAAACTACGAATGAATTTAAGGAATGGATGACTACATACATGTGGATTATCCTAGAGAGAAAAGGAAGTATTTTTGGGCTACCTTCATTGTAGATGCACTTCATGAACACATGGTAGCTCTGCAGTGAAAATTGAGATGGGAGAAATTACAAACCTTGAATTCTATATGATGACATACCTCATTTATAATGTTGTTGGCCACAAACATTTCCCAGGGTCTGTCACCACGTGCTGATTTCAAGCATTGTCAAATGCATGAGATTTTCCTCAACTTGCAACTAGCTAACTGGAGTGGAAATGTAAGGTTAGTAAATGATGCCTTTTTTGACACCAATTATCTATCTTTTTGAACCAAATGGGGGAATACAAAAATTTCTCAATAGAGGCCAGACATGTAATTCTAGAATATGGTTGTTACTTTATTCAATATAATAAATTCACATATATAAGAGTCAGTGGTTTTGAAGGAAAGCCTTATAAGTTTCCCTGGTATGTTGATGAAAACTAGTTTTGTGTGAGTTGGCAAGGCAATTGACTCTTGTACATAAATTGATTGCTAGAAAGCATAAAACAAATATCAAGTTCCCCATTAGAATTGGAAGGTATTCATGTCCTTCCATCATAAAGGCTAGGCTGATCGGTGAAGAATTGGAGAAATTTAACATGGAAAAGTTTGAGGCAAGGCCAAATTATGATATTAGATGGGTGTTCACCAATATTGCAAATACTTTTGATCATGAGCCCCATTTTGAAGATTACTGGATGAATTGTAGAGATGAGGAAGAAGTTAGGTTAAGAGACTTTTCCAGATGACCTTGTCACAAATAATTGACTATAAAATTGTAATTATCCCAGAGGGGATTGTAGATGATCCTCACACAATAAGAAGGTTCTATATTGATCAAAAAGTGGAGGATCAACCCATTTCTCCTCCAGAATGGAATGTGGATGAATCTGATGATCCTTATTTGAGAATAATGATGTTATGAGGAGAACTATAAATTGGTTGACTCAAAAGAATATTGATATGTCAATCCAAAACACAAAGATCTTAAGCAAACTTCAGGAGATTTTGGGAAATCTTGAGTGAGGATATTCCACCCCTGAGGGAGGATGTAGAAAAAATGGATCCACTAGGTGGAAAATCCCCTCAATTACCAACTAAAATACCTACTACTGAATTCATTGATGAATGGACATCGACCGCTAGTGGAACTGCACTTCTGTGTCAGTTCTCATGTAAAAGACTGAAGAAATGCTTTTAAAGTCTATGGAGAATGCTCCCATTACTTTTGCAAGTGCCCCTTCAGGAAAAAGGGAAGGGTCTAGCATCATAGGTTGGCTCATCCAAGTGTCTCACCTAGGCCACATAGTACTAAAAAATTAATGAGTGGGGCCTTTGCAAGTGGTCACATTCAACCTAGGCCACACAAGGATAAAAAAGAAACAACACCAGATTTGAAAATGTTTGAGTGGACACACAAAAAACCCAAGATTTTCCATCATCCAGTCTTGGTAAGAGTGGGTGCCCATATACCAAAAATTTCAAACACAGGGATGGGGTAATTGATCCCCCAAAAATGGAGAAAACTAATATCTTCCAGAATCAACAGGATGCATCATTGCCACATGTGGAGCAATCAAATCCTATGATCCTTCCTTCACCCTCATGGAAAAAGAAATGGAATGTACTCAAAACCTAGTTCCCCAGGAAATACTATAGTTAATCCGGTGGATAGTCAGTTTGTTACTCCAGGTATGAAAATTCCTGAAGCTCTACTTGTTAGGGATATCAATGCACCTCCAGTTGAAACAATGCATGAATTTGTAAATATACAAACTGAGGTAATTGATGTGGATGCTGGTGAGAAATTATCCATGTTGGATGCACTTAGTTTTTCTGTTGATGAACCCATATTAACACCAATGGATAGTATTGAGGTAAATAAAGAATCAAAAAGGGATGCTCATGCACTAACAACTGAAGTAGGAAATCAGGAAATAAATATCTTCCCCAAAACAAGTGGTTTTGGAAATGGATAAATCATGAATTATTGGCTGAAAAGGATGTTAATACTGGTTTGATAGTAGATGAAATTGTGTCTATTTCTGTTGAGGTTACCAAAACTAGTGACTTTCCTCAAGAAGGAAAATTTGTCTTTTGAAGAAAGACTGAAAATGGTACAAGATACAATTACTAATGAGGAAATCATTATTGGTGGAAACTCACAACTTTCAATGGGAAAGGTGGAGTTGCTTCCAGTAGAACAACTTGCCATGACATTGCTAGAGAGATATCATTAGGGCATGAAGATAGTAGTTTGGTAACTCAACTTGTTTCTGAAGAAAAGGAATCTATAGCCCAAGCTCTGATACAAAAGGGTGAAGGGGAAGAAATTTATTCCACCATGGTTTTAGTTGGAGAAATAGTGAAGAGTTTCCTTTGAATATTGATACAACTCAGGTTAAAGATGATCAATATGAAATTCCAAACAGAAAAGAAGCATCCGGAAGAATCAGTAGTACAGAGTGAAATTGGCATAGGGACCCTTGAGATAAATGTCCAAGAAAAGATAGAATCATTGGTACAAAAAGAACAAGAAATATCCAAGAAATAGTAATTTTTCTGAGAAATTCCAGCAAGGACCGCATAGGAAACAAAAGTGGAATAGGTTTGAAAAAGGGATGGATTAGTGAATTGATTTCAATTGAAGAAGAGACTCTTCCTGTGTAAGTGGTTGACCTTACTGCTCTATCATTTTTCCAAAAATAGTGAGAGCCCCAAAAAGGGCCAGGACTATCACAAAGACTCATATTGATTCATCTGGAGCAAGGACCTTAGAGATAGCAACTCCTTTCGAGGGTAAGACAAGAAAAGACATAACTGTTGATGATTACAACATTTAGATTATTCCTTTGGGAAAGCCTTCAAGGGAACAACTAAAGCAAGGAGTGTCTGAAGTAGTAAGTGATCTTTTACAAAAGGTTGATGAGGATGGAATGATGAAAAAAACAACTAAAGGAGAAAATTAAGGCCTTAAGCTCATGTTTGCAACAATTGATAGGGAAAACTAGTCATGAACAAGAAGATGCCTATGTGAATACCCTTGAGGGTATAAATAAAATAAATAGTGTTGTTAAGAAGGTCCAAGTAGTGGACACTTGGATTGAACATTTGACTGAGAAGGGAAAGGAAGCTATTACAGAGGCAAGGTCAAAATATGAGGACCTCAAAGGTCGACTTATTGAAATTGATGGAATAATTGAAGAGTGTGATAATGAGATATTTTACTTGGAAGGAACTCTCCCCAAACTTGACCACATAACCCAACTCTTAGTGATGAGCTGGTTGAACAAGAAAACATCATACCAATAAAGTACAAAGGGATCCAATATGCTCTTGAAGAATTGTCAAAAATCAGATTAGATACCTTGAATGAAATCAAGAAAAAAATTGAAGCCAAAAGGAACTGGGTCGATGATTCACTTGATGCTATTGATTAGAGATTAGAGATATGGTGGTAGAAAAATTCAAGAAGAGCTATGGGGACTTGAAAATTGATTTCTTACTTGACTCCTTTGAAAATAATATCCAGGCAAGTGACTTCTCCTATGAAGTTATTGAAACTATGAGGAAAGTTGAGAATAGAATTGAGGAATTGAAAGCCAGGCCACTGGAATATAAGAAAAAAATGGCCCAATGTATGGATTCAATAGCGAGGAAAACATTGATTTTCCACACCACATTGGACCTAATGAAGATGAAACAAATGAATTATTCCAGAGATATGATGCTTATATGGCAAGGCTACCAGAGGAGAAATATGCAAAAGAAAAGGATGAAGAGGAAGAAGATGCAGCACAAAAGATGATAAGCATGCTTAGGCATATTCTTCCTTAATTTGTATTCTTTTTCACACTCCATTAAACTGATATTGTGAAGTGATGTTTCTGATGCATTAAAGTGTAATTATCTTTCTGAAATTTTATTGTTTCTTTGTTTCAATTGAAAGATAAAAGATATAGTAGTTCATAGTGGATTAGATTTAAAATTTCACATATACTTGGAATAGACATGTGAACTATTAATATTCTTGTATTTCTTGCAATTTGAATGAAAAAAAAAGATAGGGTTCTATAGGGGCCCCTACCCTTGATAATGAAAGATGTATACATGCCAAAATGGAGACAATCAAGGGAGAACAACACTCAAATATTTTTCAATCTGGTCTCATAGTCTCCTCCCAACAAAGGAAGTTTATTCAAGAAGTTTGTTTTTCTCTCAGCAAAAACTCATCCGAGCCTTGTGTTGTTTGTATAAAGATGATTGACTCTAGCCAAGTCCCTGGACATACCCATATCCATCAGTGACTCCAAATCATCCTAGGGTGGTTCATAATTTGTTCAAGCTCAATTTTCTTTTGATGGGATGACACCCAATCCAAAAGGTCCAGACCACCTAAGAAGAAATCATTTTTCCTTTCCCCTTGTGAAGAGCCACTTGTTGGGATTACTTTGAGAGGAATGTTTGGAGTAATAAGAGGGGCAGCACCACATGTTGTTGGCTGGATGAATTGTGAGGCCTTGAGCTGGTTCCAACTTCCCATTTTCTCAAAAAGGGTGGGTTGTCCCTCGGGAAGGAATTGGTTGGGGTCCCAGAAATTCTCACTCAGAGGAAGAAGCACAATGCATCAAACGTGTAGATAACCGAGTTGCAAACCTTCCTCTACTTGTCTCTGAGATGAGGAGAGTGCTTCCCTTGAGTGAGAGTGGAGATTGATTGGTCCTCTTCTCCATCTGATATGATAATTGAGGTGAGGTGGTGTTTCACCTTTCCTCTTGCTCGAGGATGGTGTTGACATTGGACTTGGTGGCAAGGACACATCTTCCACTTGTTTCTTTTCCAAGGAGTGAATCCTCTTCTCCAACTCATCCACCTTGTTGGAAATGGTAGGCACTATATCGATGGAAGATTTATCATACAATACATAAGATTCCTTGGGAATATCTTTTGATACAAATTCCTCATTGCATAAAAAGGGGCACTAAAAATGGTTTTCCCAGAGACTTGAGGCCTCCTTTCAACCCAGTATTTCTTTAAGTCCTCAGGCATCTTCATATGTTCCCATCTAAAAATATGGAAATACATAACCTGAAGGATGTGAACATAGGATTGATCCTGATTAACCAAGAAAGAAGTGCTAACTAGACTTTCCGGTATGTTAGGGGTCCTCTGGTATCACCCACATTCTACATTGAATAGAGCCCTAAAAAAGCTTCATCAGACCACTCAAATCAAAAATATGATTTAGGTCTTCTGAAGAAATCTCTTTCAGGTGTGAGCTACAAGCACTTTCACCATTTTCTTGATTTGATTCCTTATGTTTAGAAAAAGAAAGGAAACATGTGCAAAAATGAGGAAATACCAGGATTTATAGGTGGAAGGATGCATTTGGCCCTGTGTTAATAAAATATTTCCCATGGTGTAAACTAGATTTTTCTCAGTTCACACAGAGGTGATTGAAGATTTGAGAGGAATTAAAAATGAACAGAGTTGGTAGTTCAGTAAGATTTGACAAACACCATGTGTGGCATTTAAACCAGTAAGACGTGAAGTGGAGTGCATTGAGCCCAAGAAGGATTTTGAGAGATGAGTGTAGGTGTGTGTCATGTCAAAAGCATCTGGAGATGCTCAGTGATCATTTGAAATGATTGTTTAATCAAAAGTGGGGGGAAATTTCAAGTAGCCTGCCAAAGGTGATGACCGACATCCCAGTCAGACACAAGTGGAATACATTGAAAAGACTCATGTTTCATACACCTGGTAGTATAGAATGAAGCTCATAAATATATCTTCTAGAAAAATTTGTAACAAAAAGTATTCCCAAGAATATATTCTGTTTTTTGGGGAAATATTTGAAGTGAAGAGAGTGATATAAAAGCATGAAAAAATCATGCCAAAAGGGGGTTAATTTTTCTAAAATTTAGTCAGAGAGAAAAAAGGAGAGAAAAGCCGAGAGAAGCCATTTTCTAAGAAATTTTTGAGAAACCAGTTATTTCTTGTGTGCCTTTTAAAATTGATCATGTCAAGATGGTTGCAGATGTATAGCCATTGAAAAAAATTTGAGATTGTAAACAAACTTTCCCTTGTTGATCAAATTTGAAAAACCTTGAATAATTCATGTTAATCATGAACTATGTTATGTCTATTGTCATCTTGAGATATTTTCAAATAGTTATCTATGTTCTTGTTGCAATCTTACATTAGGAATCCTTTTGAAATCACACAAAATCTCATCCTCATGACAAGTATTGTGGCATTTGCAATTACATTATGAAGAGAGCTTTCATTTCATGATGCAATAAGTGATTTAAATTCACTTTACTTTCATTTCAGTGATACAAATTGTTTTTGTCAGTTTATGAGTGTATCATAAGCGTGATATAATAGGGGTTTCTAAGGTTTAATTAAGTCTTTAACATGAGTTCTTATGTTAAATCCTTGAAGAATGTGTGAAGTCATGTGTCTTTGAGCCTTCATAGATGCACAATTTTCTAGTTGAAGGTTCATCTCTTGACTATTTGAAGCTATTCATCTTTTTGCCTTGTGGATCTGTTAACATTTGTTTAAAGTTCTCAAGGATTTGGTATAATCAACTTTATCTTGCTTAACTTCCCAACCATAAAATGCATATCCAGAGATGAATCATACATGAACTATCCCTTGCATTGTGTGTCCACAAATGATAAAGAAGATCATTGAATTCATCCATCCTTTACTAAAATATGCAAGTGCAATCAGTTTTTATCATTGCCTTTAGTGACCTGGGCCTTATCTAGAGAACATCTTCATTTTCTAAAGTGACAACTCATGAGAGTTAGGTTATGTTGTATTGGCCATGTTTTCTTGAGGTCTCCTTTCAAAATATTGCAAAAGAATAGTCAAATACTTGCTAATTCATTGATGATTCCATTAATACAGTCACAAAATGGGTCCTCTCACCTTGGTTGAAGGCACAACCTAAAGTAGTAAGGGTAGGTCAAACTCTTAGCATGGTGATACCCAGTCCTTTCCAAACCAGAGTGATAAAGAGTCATCTAAAATCCATCCCCAGCTACAAAATGACTCCTATTATGATTTGTTTGTCTCTAAGCATCCTAATCAAATTGTGATGTTGCTCGGTTTCAAAGGAAGGATCAATTTGGGTACCAACACCAATCTCAGCTGCACACGTTAAAACATACGGGGAACTATTTGTACAAATACATACATGTGCTGACCCTAGTAATGTTTCTTATATGATTTGAGTGCAAATATGTTTTCTAAATGTTATCCTTTGTTAGGATTTGTAAAATTTGTGCAGATCAAAGTTTATTGTGCAGTATTTCCAGTTTCTAGTGGTTATTGCACTAAATTTGTATCATTAGTGATATGTGTGGGTAAAGGAAGGTCGATATGGTAAGCTTTGCAAAAATTAAGCATTGATAGACATTTGACAAACTACTTATAGTGCATTTTCACATCTAAGGTGAGAATCCTTGGTGGCGACTCCGAATTGGTTTGAAATTTTGATAATTACCAGTGTCTTAAACCTGTGTCAAGTGAAATTTTCATTAATACTTGCAAATATGGAGGGAAGAAGGTCTTTCTTCACTAGGGATCCTACTAGAAAGTTATTTCTAGAACTGGGAAAAGAAAATTCAGAAGGAAAACAAGTCTGGAAAGTATTGGAAAATCAGGAATCAAGAAAAAGGTAATACCAATTTTGGAAAGTGATCAACCTATAGTTGAAGATTACCCTACATCTTCAAGTAGTTATGAACCAAGTAGTCCTTGTGTAAATTTGAATTCTCCGACTAGAGAGGGGCCATCATTTGTGTCTGAAAAGAGTGTTTCTCAGTTTTTCCCTGTATCCTCCAAGGTTGATAGGGTTTTTCATGAAACTGAATCAATAGAGGATATTTACTTTGAAATTTGTACTCTGTGCTCCAAAGACCCCTCATCCCTTATCATTTTGATTCTCCTACAAGATCACCTCCCAAGGCAATATGGCTCAACCTCCACCTAGACCTCTTTTTGTTGTCAACACTTTTGGACCAATAAGTTTTAGAGGTATGGTTGATATCCTAATATGGTGCCACAAGATGTCAGAAATAGGTTACCAAAATTTCAAGGGAATAACGCCATCACTAGTGACCAACATTTAAGACTCTTTGTCAATATGATGGAAGACTTTGAAATTGAGTTTGAAGAATGTGTATATAAATTTGTTCATTCATACTCTTGAGGAGGATGCACATGACTGGTATAAGGATTTACCAAACAATTCAATAGACTCATGGACGAGAGATGAAAAATGCCTTTAGATTACAATATGGGGATAAGACAGATCCCAGGTTCCTCTTATCTGAATTTGAAAATATAAAGAAGAATCCAAATGAATCTATCCAGGATTTCAATACTAGGTTCAATAAAACCTTGAATAGGTTACCTATAATCTTAAGGCCAAGTGATGAGTCTTGTTTGATCAAATATTCTGATGCTTTTGATAAAAAGGTTGCTTATTACTTGAGGGATAAAAACCCGGAACATTGAGGTAGGATTTCACAATGGCCTTACAAATAGAAAATAATATCAAGGTAGTTGGGAAGCCTCCTAAGAGAGAGGGTGTCAAGTTGATCAATCCTGAAAGACCTCAGTCAAACAAAGCAATGGATCTAGAAGAGGTTGTGAAGACTTTGGTTGGAGCAGTTAAAGAGATATCCTATAAACTGGCCAGAGCAGAAAAGGGGATAGGAAAAGTTCCCAGGGTCAACACAAGCCACAGGGTCGGAAAGATTTGGAAATCATCCCAGAGGTGATCACAGACCAGATGATAAAGGAAAAGGGGCCATGGGATCAAGAAATAAATTACCTCAACCTAGGGAAAGTAGGTTGGTCCCTTGATCCTTTAACTGCTAGGGTTGCTACTGATGGGAAGAGGCCCATGTAATTGAATGGTGTGATAGGTGTTTCTTACCACATTCCCCATGTGATGTGGATAAGGAAGTTGAGGAAGAAATTGATGATGAGGTGTATGGTGATGTGTGCATGATGGAGTGCCCTGAGAACTCACAACAAGGGGCAACTTCAACTAAATTGATAAGTGCCAAAACTATTGAAAAATTTTTGGGGATTTGTGTCCACCGGTATTACCTCTTCCTCCCATTAATGCTTTTGAAATTGATATGGTACAAGCATTTGATTTTCCTAATCATGATTTCAAATACTTAAGGGCTTTGATGATTAAAAAATATGATGGGGGAATTCCTTCAAGAAGACAGAAAATGTTGATGAATGCAGTAGTTTCTCAGAGAAGGAATATAATACTAGAAGTAAGGTTGTCAAAGGGGTAGGGCCACAAGCCAAGCCAAAAATTCCAATTCTTACCAATATTCCTAAAGGAACCCCTAAAAATATACATCTAGAAAAGGCCTAATTACCCCAAATAGAGCTTGTACATCTTCCCATGCCCAGACTATGAAAACCCCTATATTATCAAAAGAAGTCATGAATCTTCCTCCTAATACTTGTCCTACCCAAATATATTCCTTGTGACATAGCCCAAATCTTAAGCCAGATCAAGGTTATTGTTCCCATTGTTGAATTACTTAGGATCCTAAGCATCGGAAAAGGGCCTTTGAATATTTGGGATTTAAGGAAGAGAAAATTACCTAGGGAAAAAGTGTGAATAACGTGGAGACTCCTCCCATCATTGCAGAGTTAGAAATACCACAAGCATTGGAGGAACTAGGAGAATCACCTAAGGTGTATTTGGGTACTTCTCTAGTGGAATCTCAGCTTGATGTGGATCCATTTTACACCACCTTAATTATTAAAGATAGGTTGGTACATAACTGCATGTTTGATTCAGAGAGCCTCATGTAATGTAATGCCCCTTGAGGTAATGAATGAATTAAATATCAAAGTAACAACATCTTTTGGGAAATGTACTACTATGGATTCAAGAGAAGTTCTGGTGATTGGGTATGTTAAAGGATTAGTAGTACAACTAACAACTTATCCAGAAAATGCTTAACCATGAATGTAGTTATTGTGGATTGTCTTGCCAAATGGGGGATGTTGTTGTCAAGAAAATGGGCTGCTAGTGTAGGAGGAAGTGTGCAAATGGACATGTCATATGTGACCATACCAATAGAAGGAGTCTTGTGAAATTTTATGGTGAGAAGAAAATGTTACATCTGATTGAGGACCCTAACAATGCTTCTTATGAAGTATTGTACACAGATGTTGATGTTGATAACTTTGTGGGGTATGCTGATTTTAAGGAGCATAAAATTGATAAGTGCAAGTATCTTGAGTAGGTTGGTTCTCCTTGGACTCTGATGTTTGATGGGGCTTGTTCTAGATATGGTAATGGTGTTGGTGTTTTCCTAATATCTCCAAACCATGAGGAATTTAACTTTTCTTTTAAACTCAATTTTGAATGCACAAATAATATTGTTGAGTATGAAGCACTGCTCTTGGGTTTAAGGATTTCCTAGAAGTATGGTATCAAAGACATTATTGTTAAAGGAGATTCTGAATTGGTGGTTAAGCAAGTTCACAAGTTGTATGCAACAAAGAATCGAGAATGAAGCAATACAAGCATGCAGTTTGGGATTTCATTGAAATGTTTGACTCCTTTAATATAGTGTACCATGAGAGAAAACAAAATGTTGTAGCAGACAAATTGGAAGTATTAGGATCTAGGTTTGAAAATTACACAATGTCGTTGTATTGTGAATATGATATTGAGGTGATGACCAGACCATCTATTCCTGATAATGTAAAAAATTGGAAAGTCTTTGAAGATGATGCCCAAATTCAAAGATTTTACAAAACAAAGGGGAATTCACAAATCAGCATGTGGATTGGGAGCCAATGGTCTATAGTAATGAGGGATGAGAAACCCTGTTTGGTAAAGATATTATTCAGTTGAAAAAAATACTATTCCAAGAGGTTTGGTTGCACTTGAGTCAAACTTTGATAATGTTGATCGCATTGTTAATAGACACATGTCATCCTTCAAGAGATGTTGAAGAACATAACCTAGGCACAAAGGATAAGCCTAGGAGCATATGGCTAGGTAGAAACTTGAATAAAGAAGAAAAAGGATCATATGTCCAATTGTTGAAAAAATACCAGGACTACTTGGCATGGTCATATTCAGAGTTGAAAGCATATAGAGAAGACCTTTTCCAGCATGAAATACCACTGGAAGCTAATGCTAAGCCATTTAGGAAAAAAATAATGACCAATCAATCCACTTCTCTCCCTCAAAATGCAAGAGGAACTAAAAAATTAAGAGATGGAGGTATAATACAACCCACAAGGTATTCTTCATGGGTAGAAAATCTAGTGCCGGTTCGAAAAAAGAATGGGGATATAAGGTTGTGTGTGGATTTTAGGAACCTGAATAAGGCATCAATCAAAGATAATTATCCCTTGCCAAATATGGATAACATGTTGCAATTGGTTACTATTTTCTGAGTTGTTGTCTACTTTGGATGGTTTTTCGGTATAACCAAGTAGTTGTGAAGCAATCAAAGAGAATCAAAACAACTTTCACTACTCCATGGGGTACTTATGTGTATGTAAGAATGCCATTTGGTCTAATGAATGCTGGAGCAACTTTTCAAAGAGCTATGGATGTAGCATTCTCAGGATATATAAATGATTTCATTGTTGTGTACTAGGATGATGTGATAGTGTTTTCAAGAAGAAGAAGTGATCACTTGCAACATTTAGAAAAGATGTTATTAAGATGTAGGGAATATGGTATCTCACTGAACCCTAAGAAATGTCATTTTGGGGTTCAAAAGGAAAAGTTTCTCGGACATATTGTATCAAAATAAGGGGTCATGATTGATCCTGAGAGAGTGGAAGCCATTGGAAAAGTTCCTATTCCAAGAACCAAAAAGGGAATTCAATCCTTTTTGACAGATAAATTTTATCAGGAGATTTATTTCCAACTTTGCTTGAATTGACTATCCCAATCACCAATATGTTGAAGAAGGATCAAAGTATCAAATGGGAGGAAAAAACTATTCAAGCCTTTACTGGGATCAAAGAAGCATTGAAGAATGCCCCTGTTTTAGCAGCTCCTGATTATAAAAAGGCTTTCCAAATGTTTTCCTTTGCTTTTGAGAATACCATTGCATCTGTGTTGTTGCAAAAGGATGATGAAGGGAGCAAAAGGCCAATTGCTTTCTTTAGTAAATCATTACAAGGGGTAGAACTAAAATATACTATTATGGAGAAACATGCCTTTTCTTTAGTGAGAGCCACAAAATTTTTAGGCCATATATTTTAAGTTCTAAAGTCATAGCTTATGTCCCACATACTATGGTTAAGGATATCTTGTCTGAGATGGAAATTTTGAGTAAGAGATGTCGATGGGTGAATAAGTTGTAAGAGTATGACATGGACATCCAAACTACAAAAATTGGTTAGAGGTTTGGGCCTAGCAAAATGATGATGACAGAAAGCAATTTGCAAGTAGTTGAGATAAATGAGGTTAAAAAGAAGAGGTGAATGTTCTTACAAAATTGATAAACTCTTCCTGGTACAAGGATGTTATATTTTATCTCAAACATTTGCAATGCCCTGAGTATTTAAGAAAAATCAAAAGAGAGCACTTAGGTTGGCTTCCCAAAAATATATCATCACTTGATTATGGGTTTTCTTGGAAAACCCCTAAGGGAATTCTCTTAAGATGTATCACTGAGGATGAAGCCCCAGAATTAATTACTGATTTCCATGGAGGAGTTTGTGGGGGCATTTTTTCACAGGAAGAGTAACAACCCATAAGATCTTAAGGGATAATCTTTTTGGGAGTGGCCAACACTTTTTAAGGATACAACTTTATTGGTAAGAAAATGTGAAAGCTGTCAATGTTTCTCAGGAAGATTGAAAGCTTCAGGATCCCTCCTTTTGCATAACCAATATCAATTGAATCCCCTTTTAATAAGTAGGGGAATGGACTTTGTTGGGATTTTAGATTCTTTAAGATTTATTAGTGTCCATTGATTCTTCACTAAATGGGTGGAGGTAATCCCCACTAAGAAGGCCCCATAAGTGGATATTAAATATTTGCTGAAAATGCTATGAGTTTTCGAGCTAAACCTTTGGTAGCCATGTGTCGAGTATGGGATAAATCTAGCATATGCTTCCAATATGCTTCCTCTTTTCTATTCAAAGCATCTTCTCGTATTCCACCATCCAGTGCACTTGAAGGCCCACAATTAATGAAATAAACCACCATGTCTACCACTTCGCCTAAAATCGTAAGGGTAACATATTTCAAATATGATAACTTACCCTTAGCCTTTAAGATCTGCATTCCATTTTTACTCGGATGGCCTATCCGATTATGCCACATGCTTGCATTTGAATATGAAGTAGATAACACAAGAAAAAAAATCAGTAATACAGTAGACAAATACAATGTTCCTACCTTCTTACCTCTTGCTACAATAAGAGATCCCTTGGTAACCTTCCAAGAGTCGGCTGTGAATGTAACCATGCAACTAGATTCACCTAGTTGTCCTGCAGAAATTAGATTTCTCCTAAGGCTTGGCACATGCCTCACATATTTCAATATCCATGTATTTCCATTCTGCAATTTTAGATGAAATTATCCTTTACTAATAATATTACATGGTTCATCATCTCCTAAATAAACATGCCCAAAATTACCCTGGACATAATTTCTGAAATAACCCTTATTAGGGGTAGCATGGAAAGAAGCTCCTGAATCTAAAACCCATGATTCAATTTTATTATCCAAGGAGAGAATAAGGGCATATTACATTACTTCAGAAGACACAACATTTGTCTCTTTACCTTTCTCTGGCACATTCTCTTTATTTTCCTTGAACCAATAATCCTTCTTTGCATGTCCTTTCTTTCCACAATTCTAGCAGGTTATTCCTTTACCTCTGGATTTAGATATTCCATTCTTAGACTTTGATTTCCCATTATTCTTGCTCTTAGATATCTCCTTCTACCTTCCCTTGCTTTCTACATTCAAAACATTACCAGATGATAATTCTCATGTACTTTGCACGCATCGTTCTTCATTCAGGATTATACTAACCACATCATCAAACTTTAAAATATTAGTAGTAGACATTGTATTACTAACAACCATTACCAAGTTATCCCAACTATCTAGAAAAGAGAATAAAAATAAAAGTGCTTTCACTTCATCATCAAACAAAATATTAACCAATTTTAATTGATTTACAATAGAACAAAAATCATTCAAATGACTTGATGCAGATTCACCTTCTTACATCTTTGAATTAAATAATTTCTTCATCAAATAAACTTTATTTGAAGCACTAGGTTTTTCATATAAATTAGCCAAATATTTCATCAACTCTACCGTGGTTGTTGCTTTGGTAATATTCGAAGCCACAGATGCTACCAGGCTCAATCTTATAGATCCCAAAGCCTTTATGTCAAGAATTTTCTATTCTTCATCAGTCATCTTTGTAGGTCTTGCCTTCTAATCTAACGGTAATTATAGATCTTTCGATACAGATAATCTTCCGCTTTGTATCTACCATAATTGATAATTATGACCATTAATTTTTCAACTATGTATTTTCCATATGCCATTGTTGTAGATCTTACTCAATAAGAAATCCCTCTATGAGTAAATTTGTCAACACACAAAACCCTAAAAATGCTTTGATACCACTTGTCGGGTTTAATCACACTAGTTATACAGATATATATTATATCTAAGCATACAAACAATAAATATAGACATAAACCAGGAAAAACAATACACAAGATATAACATGGTTCACCCAGTGTGGGCTACCTCCACCAAGAAACATCCACTATAATATTCAAAGCTTCACATAAGATATACAATTTAATATCTACAATCTTCCACACCTCTCCAAATGTACAATATTTTCTTCCTCACAAGATTATCTTTTTCTCTCTCCAAGAATTCTTACTTATAATTCTCCCAATTTTAATGAGTTAGCACCTTTTAACCCTATATTTCTAGCTTATATAGACATATAAAAACTTATGGCACTTTATCTATGCAATTACAACCATTAGATCAACTTTATAACAAATTTTAGATCTAATTCTCGTGACTTAAATAAAAACAATCATGCACAGGTAGCTGATGTTGGTTCCTCCTTGCCTTGACCGATACCGGTCTACAAATGCGATCGACGCTTGACCGCTTAACCGCATTAGTTATTATGCAATACAACTAGTTAATAAAGCATACTATTTGTGAAGCAATTGAGCTCCATAACTCAACACCCACCACTTGTTGGGAACTTTCTATCCATTTGAGTTTTATATCTTTTTAGTGGTTGGCCTTTTTAGGGTTAATTACGAAATTAGAACAAGAGAACCATATAAATATAAAGTTATGAGACCATAATGAGGGACTAAGAACTAGGCACTACTATCATCACCTAAGGTTGTATCCATCAAAGGCTCCATTTGTATCCATCTATCTCTATCACAAGGGACAAGGTCGGTTCATCTACATCACACTACATAAGAGGGAAGTTTATTCTATTCCATTCACTATTTTATTACATTTCTACATCTAGTTATTGCTTACTATCTCACAAAGTGCGACTAACACAAGAGCACTTAGGGCATGATTTCACACTTACACATATAACTACATCATATATGAGATGTAGTGCAATGCTTAGTTAGTAAGTCCACTATTGTGGCCGATGAGGATAGTCTGACCCCTTCATATGCACTTTTATTTTTTAGGGGTTTGATGCTTGTCTTGGTGTTTTACTGGTCTCATCTTCATTTTTGATTTATAGTGACATCGATCATAGTCCTGACGACATTGATGCGACAAATAAGCGAAGTTAGGAATTCATTCACTACACCTCGAGTAAGGTTGTAAATAGTTTTCATAGACCAGCCACCCAGATATCGACACAAAAGGACCTCGTGCACCTTGGTCCTTCTCCGTTACCCCAATTCAGGCTATTGCTCCGTAAATGTGCTTTTTGGAGCTTATGTGTAGTCATTACAACATCCTATTTATTTGTTCATCTCTATGACACAGTTCCAACATATATACGAATTAGATAAGCTCTTTCTAACCCTCTATGCTTATTAGGGTTTCACATTTTTACTTTCTTATTGTCGTGGGTTACTTTCTTTATTTAGTTGGTTGTTCTTTGATGTTATTCTTAATATTAGGTTCACTATAGAATATCCACATTTTAGTTAATAATTTTGGTGAACTCGTACTCCATCTTCACACTTATAGGATCCTCATTCTTTGCCATTTCCAAGTCTGGTCATCATGAGTATTTCAATCAATGATTATTTGCTTGCAAACCCTGATTTAAGGCATAGAATCCAACATCTTCGTGCTACTACTCGCATTTGTGCTGATATGCATCCTAAATCAGTCTATCAAAATTTTGTAGACGTATTTTATCAACACATAACATTCTAATCTAATCCTCCCACTGATGTTCACATTTTTGAAAATGACCCACCTTTGTATATTATGTGTCTTATTCAGAATGTAGGTGTCAAACGCACTTTAATTGATAATGGATCTGAACTCAACCTATGTCCCATATTAGTCCTTAATAAGATAGGTATTTCTACTCATGATAGTAGTTCATCTTGTCTTTCGTTGTTTTCATATGATGGTTCCGTTCATCCATGCATTGGTCACATTACATTACCAATTATTGTAGGACCCAAAAAAGTCAACACAATGTTCTTTGTCATTGATTTCCCTGTCTCTTATAATTGTTTGCTTGGTAGGCCATGGCTTCATTCCATGCAAGCTATTGCTTCTATTTTACACCATTGTGTTAAATTTCTCCATGAAGGCATTGAATATATTATTCTTTGTGATCGTGCGCATTCCAGTACTATGACAAAAATCCTAATACTAGTCTTCATATTCCACGCATTGATAATATAGATGATCCTCAACCTATGGAAAAACCACCTCACTTACCACAACTTGAAGGTGTCATTTGTGTGAGAGATGTAATCTCCTCTACACCACATACTACTACTAATACTATGATTCTTTATTAGGGGCTTGTCCAGTCTATGGACGTCATCTGTATCACCTACACCTTCACATGTCCCACCTCTGCTAACACGCCCACCATTTACTTGCATAATTTTAATGAATGATTCATATTGGGAATATATTCCATTTGATCCTACTTGTTATGACACCATTTTCTCACATGATGCCCTAGCTCAACTCGGTTTTGCTATTGAGGACCTCTATCCTCATACTCACACTCCTTATCTATATTATGGCTTCATCACTAGTACTGCTACTTATGTCTTACATGTATTCCATATTATAGTTTATTTATCACGCATTCCTCACTCTTCTCCACTCACATTAGGGAAATCATGGATTGATTACATTGGGGGCACTCTAGATCCTAATCATATAGACATATATTTTCCCATGCCCTTTGGTCATGTCTTTATTTATAATAGTTACTTTCTTGGCTATACACTAAATAGCACTCATTGGAATGTGCATGGTTGTCCACTTCCTCCATTCACTGATGAAGAATATGCCATGGGTATGTACAATTTGTGCCTTAATGGCTCATTAAGGGATCAACCAAACACTATTGCTTATCAAGTAACTAATTCTTATCCATTTGACTATGACCCCGAAAGCGACGACCTTCTTGATGACATTACATGATTGTATTCTTTATCTCACAAGCTTGGGGGATATAACATCTAGCACACCCCCTCTCATATTAGCATTAATGCGTTCCTCATCTTTGTATTCTTATTCATCAATCTCCTTACATAGGTATATTCGCCTACACTCTAGCATCATCATTACCCAATGACACACTCTTGTGCTTCGGTTCACACTTGACTATTGAGGGCTACATACTACACATGAACCCCACACACTGCACATACTACACACTACGTCTCTTTACATATCTTACAATACATGTCACATTTTGCATCTTACTTACCTTACATCATTAGTGTTTCGAATTTACGCATCTATACATCATACATACTCTACACATCATACTAGTATTCATCACATATGTGTCACACTCCTATTGTCTATGAGTCTAGCATCATATACTACTCATCCTACATACTACATTGCACACACTCTCACATTATTAGTCTATCTACACATCTTGCATTGCACACTATACATTGCATTTTACACATCTTGCACATCATATGGTCATCTCTTATCATCACACATACTACATATTCTTCTACGTGTTGCACTCACTACCTTATGATACACTCTAGTTCCTCAGTCCATACTCAATTGCTAAGGGTTTACAAATCAAATGAACCTTATCATACTCACACGATCATCACTCAAACTTCTATCATGCAACATTACTAGGTTAGTGATATACACTATAGGCTAAATTATCACACATTCCTTCATGTTTTAGTGATATACGCATTAGGCTACATCATCACCCCCTCTATTAATCTTATCATGATATATGTTTCGGCTATAGGGTCACATGCACATCATTTTTAGGTCGTATATCATCATCACTACGTACACACATTCACCACAAAGGCGCTATATACAACACACACTTCGACCATTTCCCAATGACACACTCTCATTTTTGGTTCATTCTTGACTATTGAGGGGGAATACTAAATGAACCTCACTGTATACACTTCCATTCACTCGGGGGGCATGCAACTCCTACCATCCATCTTGCATTCCATTTCATCCATCCATAACATATTTCATATCTTGGTTGCTTTTACTTTTGCTTACATTTGCTTGTTCATGTTCGCTTATTACACATGCTAGCTAGATCTCTTGTATGTCATTATCTTTACCATACACACATGCACATTCACACCCTTTTCTAGTTGTGATTGTAAATACAGTCTCTCACATGCAACATGGATGCTCGCCTCCTACCACTCCTACAACGGTCACTAGGGGCATCCACATTCATTTCTTACAGGTGTTATTGTTGCATTTTGTACTTAACACTTTACATCACTTTATTATACACACTTTTGACATATAGGTTATCTTTATAACATACTAACAGTGATTCATGCGTAGCATTTTTTACATGATTATTTCCTTTCATAGCGATCTTCTTTTTGCTTGCTACGATTTGTCTCTTGTTTTTTATTGTATGCGAACCTTTCCCTATGTTTGGTGTCCACACTTATTTTTTGTCTACGGCCATTATAGTCTTGAGTGTCTTGTGACATCATGAGTGATGTCCCAAGTTTTCAGCTCTCTTTGGTAGTCAATGATTACCTTCTGCTGTCTTTAGTTGCATTCTAGCTTATACATTGTTTATGTAGCTTACACTTGTTCTCTACATGTATGCTTGTTGGTAATAATACTTATTTCTAGCTAGCCACTTGTTTCTCGTGACTTGGTTTCTACCAAGCACATTCCCTTCCCCTATAGGGCACAATTTACACAAATCGGTCCTCTTTTGGGGCCGCATCCTCCTATCCAAAACATCACATGCACCCCCAAAGAGGGAGCATCATTTGGGGTTTTAAAATTACACAATGCTATCTAAAGGTACAATTTAATTAGGCTTTCCATCCTTGACATTGTGGTTTATACATCGAGTGAGTTCGGACATCAGCTCTATGAACCCCATGCACAATGACTTTTATAGGATAAGTTGTCCCTAGCATTCTGGGGGAGCAGATTCATAAGTTGGAGGATACTCATGATTTCCTCCCTACACTAATTCGGCCAGATTCGGATCACCAAAAAAATCAGGCAAGATAGAGATCTCTTCACACTATTCTCGGGGAAGCGATTCTGAAGTTGGAGAATAATGCAACTTTCCCTCTACACTTCTTTGGCCACAATGGCATGAGATCGCCTAAAAGAATCACGGTTACAGGATATCCTCTCTACACCCTTTTTCTTATCATGGATCAGGTTCACATGTTCCTTTTTACTTTTCATACTTATATTTCCAACATTTTTACTATATACATGTGTTTTTACACACATATACATACATATTTGACTACTTGATCATATTTTCCTTTGTAGATCCGTATTTATGAGAAGAAAACAATAAAAAAAAACAACAACTAAAACAAAGGCATCAACAATAAAAACAACATTCTGTGGCATCACACCTCATACTAACATGTAGGTACCTCACACACATCGACAACTACACACGTGTTTCCACCCTAGGTTCACTCTCACCACTTTTTGCACTTTTTACATATTTAGTCTCCACACTCCATATTTTTGTCACTCCACACTTTTTCTAGTCCATCATCACACTTTCTACATCACTCTACCTAGGATATTAGGTACACATCTCTATCTACTATATGTTACCTAGTGTTCTTCTTAACAACATAAAGTGGGGAAAATGTAGTCACTAAATCATGTACTTTGGGAATTATTTAGTCTCTCGTCTCGAAAATGGGGGTTATAATTTTTCAAATCCACCGTTCACATTGGATTAAGGAACCAAACATCAATTTTATGGGCTACAATGTCTCCCAAAACTGTTTATTCCCTTTAACACATGCACCACAATATAAATGTTAATCACTACACTGAAATGTGCACCTACTCATTTCGTTGTGGATTATGGATACTGATTTGAAATCCTAATTCCATTATACTTGATGAATACTTAATCAAATCTATAAATAATTTTATCTTTTCAAAATATTCATCAACAAAAATAAAAACATCCACAACACAAAAATGATAACAGAGTTCACCCAACTAAGGCTACGTCTCTGGATTCTCGAAAAGAGAATTGATCTATTTAACATCCAATGAAGTACAATAACAGTTCAATGACAAATATATCACAAAACCTATAAAATATGCTTTCAGCTCTTCAAAGGATTCTCAAAGATCTCAGAAACATTTATCACCTTCCCAGAAGCACTTGCCGAGGTCTCTCCTCGAAGTCCACAACTAGTGACTTCACAACATTAAAATGACATAAAAAAATTTACAAAATGGGAAAATAACTACACAATTAAAAGTGTATCTGATTTTGATCACTTCATTAGTTTACTCCAAAGGTTGGTTCGAGCCTAAGTGCTCCAAAATTAGACATTTTTGCAATTGAGTTTATTCTTCCTCTAGGATAGACTTTAGCTTATGTCTGTTTAAATGTCACAAGCTTATTTTTATAGCTCACCGAGCTCTATGGCATGCTTTGGCAAGGTCTTATCACCTTGGGATGGCTGATAAGGGTTTAAACCTCCCTTACCTTGCTTTTGATAAAGTGGGATTTGAATTTGATATCCCTTTTGTTTGTTTGCCACAACATGGATTTACCTCATTGCCCTCTTATTGTCCACCGGACATGTGGACTGTAGGTTGGAAAGAATTTTGTTTTGGAATGCCATCCAAATCTTCTTCATGGCTTCATTTATTGGATGCTCACCCAATACATGGACCTATGCCATCAAATCTTCTTACAGACCACCAATCCACCATTGATTTGAAATGCCCCCATTGGTGCACGTGGCCTTCGTGGCTTGGTGGGAGGCATGTTTTCTCATCCACATACGTGGGTATACAAAGTGTCTAAGTTTTTTTCAAAAGGCATGCCGACTAGTCTACTCATGGCTTGGACCATGTTTGGCATTTTTCCTACCATCTATTGTGTTGTGCATTGGGTTGAATGTTGCCCTTGGGAACCGAGCCAAGTGGAGGTTACACCGAGTTATCTCATTGTGGAAAGTTTCGCCATGTTGTGGCTGTAGGTTTTATCTCCATGTATAAAGTGGCTCGTGTAATGTTGAATGGCCATGTGGGTGAGGTAGTTGTGAACCGTCTCGAGCTATGGGTCATGTGCACATCGAGCTATGAGGTGAAAACCATGTTGAGTAAACACCGAGTTATAGTCCATGTGGATATCAACTCAACTCGGTAATTGTGGAGAAATAATAACCAACTATGTGGGGAGTTGATCACCCCACCGAGCTATCAAAATATCTTTCCCGAGATCGATTACAACCATGCAATGCAATATGACATATAATATCGAAATTGATAACGATAATATACAAACGCGACAAAGGCACCCCACCTATAAAAGAGTGTGTCGAACATGGTTGAGGGTCCCCAGCCAATAAATAGTGGGGCCCACCATTTTTTTTTCAAAGACCGGACGTGATCAAACACAAAAATTCAACCTTCTCACCTTTTTCCAAATTGCCACGTCAACACGTTACTTGCCTAATGACCAGTTTTGATACATGGACTTTGAATGACCACAACTTGAGCATATGAACTCCATTTTCTATGTTCCACCTATCGTAACTCTCTACCACTTGGTCATGATTTAGGGAGATTTAGGGAAATCTTGAACATCCCAAAATGTCCTCTGGATCACACCTCCCCAATGGGAAAGGCTTTTGTTCCAAAAATGATTATTAGAACTTTTTCACCCTCTCTTGAATTGACTACTCTGTTGTCACATCGGAAGTACTACTATAGTGGAATCTCTGGTCTATTGTACTACATTCTTCTCACTTTGACAACTTGGTCCCAATCCTATCTCTATGGGTTATGGTCCCACCATGCTTCTTCCTTTGTCTTGATTTCCACATCTACCCTTTGGGGTCTTACAGTTCGATAATTCTTGACGCTTGTACTGCCACATTTTCTTGTTAAGGTCTTACTCTTTAGCAACACAGAAGAATATATTTGCTACATCTTCCCTCTAGGGGTCTTACACTTTAGCAACATATAGTATGCATGGAAGTAGATATTGCCACATCTTCCCTCTAAGGGTCTTACACTTCGACAACACCCAGACACATGTACTGTTACATCTTCCCCTTCAAGATGTATTACACTTCAACAAAACTTAAACATCACCACATATGCCCTCTAGGGGTCTTACACTATGTCACATGATGATCAACTACCATTATGCTGCACACTCACAATGCCTCTACACGAATCGACAACTGAAGTTGATTTCTCACGAGCTCAATAATGATGACTTCAAACCCACCGCAGTACTACCTCTACACCGTCATAAAGTCTCTTGTTGACTATGACTACCGGTGTACCATCCCGCTGCATGACCATAAGGCCTCTACATAGAATGAAGATTCGACCTGATGCTAGATGCCAATGATGATCAACTACCATCCTACTATATGACTATAAGGCCTCTACACAAAATGACTATTCGAGATGATCTCTCATGAGCCCAATAATGGTGAATTCAACCTCGCATGGCTAATGCCTCTACATGGTACAAAATATCCTATTGATGATGAGTGTCGTACCATCCCGTTGCATGACCATAATGGGCCTCTACACGTAATGAAGATCCGACTTGATGTTAGATGCCAATGGTGATCACTACCACTCTGCACACAATTATAAGGTATCTACACAAAATGACTATCCGAGATGACACCCGCAAGCTCAATTATCTACACAAATGGCTAAAAATCAACTGATACTAAAATGTAAATTTCCAAAAAAGACATTCAACTATGTCCACCGAATTTGCACACCGTTATTATTAGAAATATCCCAAGATAAAAAATGAGTCACCCATTTGTACTTAAATCAAAGATGAATTAAGGAGATAAAAATGGATTAATGCAAATGTAAATGTGAGATAAATACTGAAACTTGTCCCTCATTCTATCCCAAAAATCAAGAATCTAAACAAATATTGCATGCTATATAATCAAGAGTTATGGAAATATAAATCTATCCAGATCACATGAGATTCCAATGTCCATATCAAAATAGAATGGATTCATCTGTGGATTATCTATGGATAGATCCAAGGTTGAAATTTGAATTGGTGGTAGAGTAGGAACTTCACTTACCTTTGCAATAGGCCTATATTCCATCTTAATTTTACCATTCTTCTGATGGTGAGATGGATGAAGTTTCCAACAATTATCCACCCAATGCCCATTCCTCTAACAATGAACAAAAAAATTCTTCTCAATCTCATTCTTCGAGGATGAGGAATCACCATTGCCATTTCTTGCCTTTACATGATGAGATTGGTATTTTCCATTTTCCGTGTTCTTAACGAATGACATAAACTTCTTCAAAAACGTCCTTCTCTTCCAACAACTGGCCACATAATGGTTATGGAATCCACAAAAATTATAGGGAAAAAAGTCCACATTTTGAAAATTAAAGCCATACTTTTTAACTAAAAGAGTGGATCAGAAGTTTTACAATTATCATGGTGCTTATGGTAAGAAAGTGTAGGTGGAATCTCAATACCTCTTCATTGCCTTCTCTTACCGACTCCATCCTCTAATGAAGAAGAAACTAATTCCCGCACTAAATCTATCTGCAGCTTTAGTGGGGGGTATAAACTTTACATTTGGAAGCTTGTCTCCCATTAGTGTGTTTGGAGCATTCTCCAATATCCTTTCCCGCACTAGTAAAACCCAAACCTGCAAAACAAGGACGATCCTCAACTTGTATTGGGTTAGCAATGCCTTGGCTATCTTTTCCAAGACCTCTTCCATCAAAACCCATCTTAAATAACAATTTGGATCCAATGCCTCTAGTATGCTTTTCAAATGAACCAAAGACATCATTACCTAAATCCAAAACCGAATGGGAGGAAGAACAAGATTCCCATGGTGAATAACTTACAATGCACTTTGTCATGGTCTATGCATCTAAAGTAGAAGGTAATTCCTTCTTCTGATCACCACACTGCAAACTGATCAAGAGCTCATGTTTTGATTATATCTCTTTTTACAACCGATCAACTTGAACTTCGAGGGAATAGAGCTTGCATCTCAGGAATGCATTTTCCTCTTGGATTTTCCTGTTGATGCTCTTGAGATCTTCCAATATTTCCCTCTTTAATGATTTTCCCATTATAACCTAAAACCAAAAATATTCCAAAATACTGCAAAACTTCCGAGTAAGAAGATCAAACCAAATAGTCTACACTGATGGGATTAACAAATCAAAACTGGAATAAAAATGTAATCAAGCAATCATGAAACCAGCTCTGATACCAACTGATCCAAAAATGGGGGTTATAATTTTTCAAATCCACCGTTCAAAAGGATTTAGGAACCAAACATCAATTTTACGGGCTGCAATGTCTCCCAAAACTCGATTAGTCCCTTTTACACATGCACCGCATTATAACTTTCAATCACTACACTTAAATGTGTACCTATTCATTTCATTGTGGATTATGGATACTAATTTTAAATCCTAAATCCATTATACTTGATTAATTCTTAATAAAATCTATAACCGATTTAATCTTTTCAAAAGATTCATCAATGAAAATAAAAGCATCCACAACAGAGAAATGATAACAAAGTTCACCCAACTAGGGTTATGTCTCCAAATTCTCAAAAGGGAATCGATATATTTAATATCCAATGAAGTACAATAAAAATTCAATAATGACAAATAGATCACAAAACCTACAAAAATTCTTTTAGTTCTTCGAAGGATTCTGAAAGAGCTCAGGAAACATCTATCACCTTCCTATAGCACCTTGCCGAGGTCTCTCCCTTGGAATTCCAAAACTAGTGACTTCACAACATTAAAAAAATGTCATATGATCTCCAAAATGGGAAAATAATTACACCATTAGGAGCGTATCTAAATTCTGATCACTTCATCAGTTTACTCCAAAGGTTGGTTCTGAACCTAAGTGCTCCAAAATTGAACATTTCTCCAATTGAGACTATTCTACCTTAATGACAAACTCTAGCTTTTGTCTGTTTAAATGTCACGAGATCCTTTTTATAGCTCACTGAGCTCTTTGGCATCTTTGGGAGGTCTTATCACTTTGGAATGGATGATAAGTGTTCGATCCTCCCTTACCTTGCTTTTGATAAAGAAGGATTTGACATTGATATCCCTTTTGTTTGTTTGCCACCATGTGGCTTTACCTCATCGCCCTCTTATTGTCCACCGGACACGTGGACTTGCGGAGTTGGCACAAATTTTGTTTTGGAGTTCCTTCCAAATATTCTCCATGGCTTCTTTTATTGGATACTCACCAAATACATGGACATGTACCATCAAATCTTCACATAGACCACCGATCCACCATTGATTTGAAATGCCCCCATTGGTGCACGTGGCCTTCGTGACTCGTGGGAGGTCTATTTTCTTATCCCACATGTGTGGGCATACAAAGTGTATAAGTTTTTATTTGAAAAGGCATGTTGACCAGTCTACTTGTGGCTTGGGCCATGTTTGGCATTTTTCCCACTGTCTATTGCGCTAGGCATTGGGTTGAATGTTGTCCTTCGGGGCCGAGCCAAGTGGAGGTTGTGGTGAGTTATCTCGCTGTGGAAAAATGTTTCCATGTTGTGGTTGTAGTTTATATCACCATGTATAAAGTGGCACGTGCAATGTTGAATGGCCACAAGGCCGAGCTAGCTATGAACCATCCTGAGATATGGGCTGTGAACACTGAGCTATGAGGTGGAAACCTTGTTAGTAAGTACTGAGTTATAGACCATGTGGCTATTAATTCAATTCGAGAATTGTGAAGAAATAATAACCAAATCGTTGGGGAGTTGATCACCCCATCAAGCTATCAAAATAGCTCTCCCGAGCTCGATTACCACCATGAAATGTAATATGGTATATAATATCGAAATTGATAACGAAAATATATAATGGAGGCAAAGGCACCCCACCTATAAAAAAGTGTGCCGAACTCGGATGAGGGCTTCCCGGCCAACAAATAGTGGGGACCACCATTTGTTTCGTCTCAAATGTCACAAAGACCGGAGGTGATTAAACAAAAAATTCAACCTTCTTACCTTTTTCCAAAATGCCACATCAATGTGTTGTTATCAATTTTTTCCCTTAGGAAAAATTGATCAAACAAGATCTTACAAAGGAGAAATGGAGAGGTTGGTTCAGTCATGTGAGCTCACATTTGATCCCAAAATCAAGTTGCAAGCGAGCTCGACAATGGAGAAGAAAGGTCGGCAAATGAGTGGCCAAACAATGTTAAAGGAGACCAAAGCTCAAGTGGAAAAATGGAGAAAGGCTCGAAGTTTTCGGACTTCACATTTTCGGGACCTCGGGAAATAGAAAGTTGAAAGAAATGAGAAAGATAACTCGGTAAGTCAAAATTGACCCCAGAATGATTCAACTCGAATCAAAGCAATAGACTCGTGGAAGGCACCATGTGTCACTTAGCGAAATTACAAAAGTGAAAGAGAAAGAAAAAGAACTCATGGAAACCTCCACATTTCTCTTCAGTGCACTTTTGGTATGACTCTTAAAAGGAAGGTCCCCAAATGAGTGCAGGCTATCCACATGGTCAGAGCCCGAGAAAGGCACAACCGGCCATTGAAAATTCTAAGCATGGGAAGAGCTAGCGGAAGCCTCCACATTCCTCATCGGCGCAACTTCAAAGGTGCGACAAAAGTAGGGTCCCAAAACGAGTGCAGCCCTCCACATGTATAGGGTCCAACATAATTGCTCCTAAACAGAAGGGACTTAGCCAAAACACAAAGAAAGTAGATCAGGCTCACGGACGGTGCCAAGTGTTGGCACGTCGCATTCCCAGGACCCTAAAAGGCAACAAAAAATCTTAAGAATGCGTGGGGCTTCCACATGGATCTTGCACAGATAGACTCCAAACCCAAAGAAGTTTGGAGATGATCATAACTTTTGACTGGAAGCTCGGATTTGAGCAAGAGATGAATTTTTGGAAAGTCTGCTACTCAACTACCACCATTAATGAAAAATGATAAATACAGTTTGTCATTTTGAGGCTATCAGCTTCTCACCTACCACCATAATGAGGTATGGGCTTCCTTTCTTTCCCAACAAGGAACATTAATGGAGGCATGGGTTTTGCAGTAAAACCCATCAATATTTTAGGCAAGTTCAATACATTTTCTTGGGTAGTTGGAGTAGGTTTTCGAAATTCTTCTCATCCCCTTCTCTAATTCTTCCCATATATTTTAAGGAGGAATTTCTCAAAAGGTTGGACAATTTTGTTTGCACCCTCCCTTCTTCTCTTTCTGAAAGTGGATTTGTGGAGCTCGAACCTCCCATTCAAACTGTAAATGCAATCTTGCCTCTTGGCCATTGTAATGGATCTGTATCAAATCTTTGGAGCAATAGTATAAGTCATGTGGATGATTTCAACCCTCTCTTATATTAATTTTATTTTCTTGATCTTTCATTGTAATATTGGTTATTTGTGCATGATGGTTGTATTAGATTTTTGATGGTTTGTGTTTAATGGCAAAGCAGGTGTTCAACATTACTTTGGTGCATCACCTTTGTTAGTTTAGGTTTTATTTCTTGCATCTCCTTAACTCGTCTCCTTGGAAAGTTAGAGTAGGTTTTAGAGTATATCCTCTGCAATATGAATGTGTGCACTGAACATAGGAATAGGAACCAACCTTCATCCAGAGAGCTCTCCCGATTTGTAAAGTCCCACACTTTGGGAGAAGCTCCATGTTATGCAATCACACTGAGAGTCTCAACCCATAGAGTTGCAGACATTTAGGGGTGCTTTGATTACGCATCAACAGTTTTTTGGCATGTCGTGGGACCAAGAGGTCAATCCACATACTTTGAAGGAATTTTCAAGAAATTCAAACTTAGAAATTACACGTTCTCAAATTTCAAACTTTTCACCCCTCAGGCTGAACTCTGAAATCGATCTTCAGGTACTTAACTTGCTCAAAACAGGTTCACATTTCACCAATTGATAGATCGGGGGATAATCTTCAAAAGGATATTTTTAGTTTTTTAAAATTTCAGATTTTTTTTTTAGTTTCAGGATTTCAGGTTTTTGGACATTCGAAAGTATTGCATTTTCGAGTTTTCGGGACTATCATTCCAAATCAATTTTCAACCTCTAGAATATCAAATACATAGGTCCTTCAAGGTTTTCTTTTTTTTTATTTTGTCAAGTTTGGTGTGTAACTTGTCAAAATCTAGCCTTTAGAGGCTCATTTTCCCAACACATCTAGCGACTCAAGGGATAGAATTCATGGTGTAGCAACACAGGTTGCCCAAGTACATGAGAAGAATTTGAACTAGGTCTGATACTCAAGAAGAGGGACTATTTTTCTACTTGTAATTATCACCAGGAAGAGGAAGGAGAGGAAGAAGACCACAAAGATCACCATCTCCACCTAACAGGACTTTGTTTATGCCTCCACCTGGTAGACGTTTTCTTGAATCGACCGTGGTTCTTAGGCCAATTAGGATGGCACAACCCAATCTGTATGTCAACTTCATGGGAAGTATTTCACTTTCCCTAAATTCTCAATATCCAGCCCAATTGTGGCACTAAAGAACATCCCATATTTCACTGGAGAGAACTGAATAACTCCGATCGACCACATCCAAGACATTGTAAATGTCTATGTAATTCATGAAATTAATGAAATGGATATTGCATAGTCAAAAGCATTAGCTTCATATTTTAAGGAAAATATTTGTAATGGTTTATAAGCCTAACAATAAGGTCTATCCAGAATTAGGATCATTTATGCACAAACCTCCACAATCAATTTGGGGAAAAGGGGATAATCTGTCTTTATTGGAACAATTGACAACAATCAAGAATGCTCCTAATGAACAATAGACTGATTTCAACTTCAGGTTCTAGTGAACATGGGACATGATTCTGATAGCTGTCAAATCAACTACCGAAGGAGCATTCCTCTATTTATTGAAGGCTATAAATTCAGATATAGCCATGATGATCCAATCAATGGGAGGTATAACCTTACCCGTAACCTATAACATTGCTATTAGAGCTGAAAACTACTTGATTCAAGCTAGTAAGCTAGCACCAAGGCCACCAATGCCTCTCTATCTAGACATGGGAGCTCCTACAACTAGTCAAATGCTAGAATTGAATCCCATTCTAGCCCCTAGAAATCAAAGAAATAACAAGGCTTCTACTTCTTTAAGCACTTAAAAAGAATATTAGGAGGTTATGAAACAACTACATAACCTAGGAAATGAGCTAATGACTATCAAGAGACATCAATCTTAGATTTCTAGGCCATCTTAGCCTCAAACTCAATATCAAGCTAGACCATCATCAAAATAGACCACCAGCTCAGCTTGCAAATCAAAACCAAAACCAAGGACAACCTCAAGCTGTCAGGCCATTCCGGCCATATGATCCAAACAAAGCTTCAACATTGAGAGCCTTGGTTCCAACACAAAACAACACGGAACATGATTACGACTGGTGTTACCCCTACAATCTACCTCATAGTCAATTAACATGTTTCAACGACACACTAAACCAGGCCTTGGTGGTACATACCATTGGTGTGTCCCAAGAACTAGGCCAAGAAGGAAATCTAAAGCAGGAAGTAAATCAACAAGAGACACCTCCAAATGAGACCACTCTTGTCAATTGGCAGGCTGAGGATTTTTGTGGCATAAATCAAGCCCCTTCTCAAGGTGTAGCTTCCAATACATGCTCCAAGAAGGGAAACATTGGAGAAGGACAGTCATCCAACTCAAAGGATCCACAACCTTCTATTACTCCACAAGGTATTGGTAATCAAAGTGCAGCTCCTAATGTGCAAGGTCAGCCCAAGCCACCTTGTAGACCAACTCAAGCCTGGTTATAACAACCCATGTGCAAGAGAAGAATGTGCAGAGCAAGGGGAAACAAAAGGATAGTTCATCCCCTTTCAACATTATCGATCAGATGAAGAAAACAAATGTAAACATCTCCATGTGGGAGTCATTGGCTATCCCAGGACAAAGAGACCTATTGCAAGCTGCTATGGCAAATTGGTCAACATCAAATCAGTCACCCAATCAACATGAAAAAGTGCTTACCAATGCAGCTCATCAAGAAGGAATCCATGGAGGTGACCAAGGTAAGAATTTGAAGCCCCCTCCATTCTATATCTCATTGATCATAGGAGATAAGTTAGTGCATAATTACATGATTGATTCAGGAGAAAGTAGCTCAGTGATGCCAAGCAAATAGCAGATCAATTGGGTCTAAAGTATGAGCCAGTGTTGAAAGGAGTAGTGTAACTAGATGGGAAAATTATAGGAATGGTTGGGGTCATCAAAGGTTTAATCCTAACACTACATGCCTGTCCAAATGTCATAGTCTTGCAAGATGTGTCTGTAATTGACCTCCCACCACTCTTTGCATTGTGTTTGTCAAGATACTTCACTGCCAAAATTGGTGGATATCTATCAGCTAGATTGGTCACACATGCTATTCAAAACAAGGTATGGAGCCAAGGAAACCATCAGGTCAGAACCAATTGTTCACATTGAGCCTCATGTGCCAAGTCCTATCAATGTAAATTGTTCAGCATTTGATCAAGAGGATTATCCAAGCGTCCATGAAGAAAATACCAAAATCAGATGTATTCCAGACTTGAATCTTGATGAGTGGGAAAACAAGAGGCATGCTTTTGATCCCTACAATGAAATGGAAGAATCTGAGTTGGGAGTCTACTATTTGCACAAAGAGAATCAACCTCTTCCTAGCATCACCAAGTCAGATCACAAAGATGATAACGAAGTATGGCAATTATTATTTAATTGCTCAAGGAGTAGATAAGGCGTAGGAGGAGGAGATATGCTCATTTCATCTCAAGGTATGAAATACTACTCAACTTTTTGTTTCCATTTTTCTTGCTCAAACAACACAGTTGAGTATGAAGCCTTAATTCACGACTTGCATTGGGCAAGGAAAAAGAATATTAAAAAATTGCAAGTCTTTAGAGATAGCGAGCTGATTATGAATCAAGTTAGAGGATTAAACGCTACCAAGAATGATCTATTGAAGAACTACAAGAATTAGGTATGGGATCTCATTGAATATTTTGAGGCTTTTAGCATCTATTCCATCCCAAGAAAGAAGAATGAAGCAAAATGACAGTGATAACAATCAGGGCAACATTTGATGTTGTAGAAAGTATCAAAAGTAATAAAACCCATCCTCATATCAAAGTTGTTATATCCGACCAAAATTGTCCGATAACAATACAAGTTGGAAAGTCTTTGAGAATGATAAAAAAATCATCAATTTTCTACAAGAAGAATCTGAGTTCTTTGCTAGAAACCAAGACAAGTTGGATAAACAATATGGCAACCAAGTGGTGTAGAACCAAAAAATTAGAACCAAAAAATTACCAAAAAGGGCCTTTCATCCAAAGTGGAAAAGTGGTTGAGTAAGAAAGATATATTCAACCCGAATGATCAGCCAAGCCCATAAAAACAGATCATTAAATCCCAAAAATGCATATTCCTGGCTCATGAAGGCAAGCTCCTAGGCCATATTGTGTCAAAGGATTGACGATCGACCCAGAAAGAGTTGAAGCAATTCGAGCATTTCCTTTCCAAGCCATAAGAAGGCTCTTCAGATCTTTCTAGGAAGGATCAATTTTGTTTATAGGTTTGTGCCAAATTTTTCCACTCTTGTGAAGCCAATAACACTGATGTTGAAGAAGAGCATGACATTCAGGTGGAAAACTAAAAGAAAAGTGAGTTTTGAAGCAATAAAAGAGGCTATATCCCAAGCTCCAACTCTCATCAATCCAAACTTCTCCAAGGACTTCATGCTCTATGCCTTTGGTGGTGGAGAAACAATTTCTGCAATCCTAGTGCAACAAAACAAAGAAGGTTATGAATAGCCAGTTGCCTTCTTCAGTCAAGGTTTGGAGGAATATGAAACTAGGTACTCTTTCATCGAAAAACATGTTCTTGTAGTGATCAGAAGTTTGAAGAAGTTCAAGCACCTAGTTTCAAATAACAAGATCCAACTGCTAGTTTCTCATGCGGGAGTCAAGGACTTCCTTTTGAACAAATATCTGAACGAGAAATGTGTAGGATGGATCACTCATGTCATGGAATATGACATTGAAATTAAGGTCACTAAGTTGGTCTGTGGAAAGGGACTATGTGAACAACTTAGCCTCGAGTCGACATGTTGATGCAAGTAATGAAAATGGGGCTGTTTTGGTACTACAAGATAGTCAAAAGTAGACGAATAATGATGTGCCCACTCCTTGTTGGACTCAAACTATGATACACTTCCTACAAATAGGCCTATGCCCTCCATAAATGAGCAAAGAAAAGAGGAGATACTTCATATTGCAAGCCATTCCATATGTGCTTGTTGATGGTGTTTTGTTAAAAAGGGACATCAATGGTGTTCTACTGAGATGCATTGGAACAAATCAAATTGAGAGATTGTTACAAGAGTTTCACGATGGAGAAGCTAGAGGTCATTTTTCCCCATGGGTAATGATCTCAAGATAATGAAGGTGGGTTATTATTGGCCCATAGTGTTCAATGGATTGCTACACATGGATCAAAAAGTGTAAAAAATGTGCATTCTTCACAGAAAAGAAAGGTTAAGCAACACTTCCATTGCACCCAATTTCAGTTGACCAGCCATTAATGTAATGGGGATTGGACTTCATTGGGGTCATCAATCCAAACTCAAGCCAAGGCCACAACCGGATTCTCACAACAACGAGACTATTTAACCAAATTGACCGAGGCAAAGTAGCACTCAAAGAAGTAAATGAGTCTAACATACTATAATTTTATGATGGGATAGTGACCATGTTCAAAGCACCACCACTATCATATCAAACACTCGAATTGGCATTCCTAGGTTCCAAGATCACAGAATGGGATGTTAAGAATGGAATCTACTTGATCACCTCTTCAAACTATTACCCGTAGGGTAATGGGTAGAAGCAAAGTCTACGAAAAAGAATTTTCTAAGAATCATCAGAAGGACTCTAGATGAGAATCAAAGGACATGGCATATAAATCTAAAATCGTATTATGGGCTGACAAGATCACACCAAAGAGGTCAACAAGGAACTTTCCCTACAAGTTGGTCTACGGGAAAGAGGTAGTGTTGCATATATCATTAGAACTACTGCATTAGAACTCATGAAGCAGTTAGAGTTGTCTAAGTTTGAACCAATGGAGGCAAGAGATGCAAAGTTGATGGAATTGGAAGAAATCAGAGAACATGCAATTCAAACAATGGAGAAAGATCAGGCCTTAGTCAAAAGATGGTTTGACAAGAAAGCAAGAGCAAGGACCTTTCAGGAGGGGGATCTAGTTCTAAAGTGGGATGCAGATTGGAAAAACCAGGAAGGTACTCCAAGTTTGATGCCATTTGGAGTGGCCCCTACATGGTCACAGGATGTAAAATTAGTAATGCCTTCCAATTGTCTACATTGGATGGAGAAGAGATTCTGATTCCGGTTAATGGGATCTACCTTAAACATTGCTACTGAAAAGGAAAGGTTTCACCCTTGTAAATATTAGCCTAGGATTTTAATTCCTCTAAGTGCGTATGCACATTTGTCTTGTTGTAGTTTAGGTTTCAGTTTCCCTAAGTGCTTTGGCATAGGTTTTATTGCTCCTAGGTTGAATCATTGTGTAGTTCAATGTGCCTCCAAAGGTGAATGTTGTAGCAGTCCATTTCAGGGGCAGGTGAATGTTCCAGGTCAAGACAATTTTCTACTCTCAGAAATCTCACCTTCAAGATTTTCCTATGAAAATTGAGAGTGCAAGCAATGGAACAGGTCAGGATCAGAGAGTGTAAGCTTTGGGTTTTGGTTTCAAGCACAAGATCGATATCAGGATATCATTCGTGACTCCATGCCCAATGGATGCAACGCAACTGATCTTTACACCTAGTAGGCAGGTGACCCCGCAATTCGCCAAATTGTTATCCAATTTTTCCCTCGGGAAAAATTGATCAAACAAGATCTTACAAAGGAGAAATGGAGAGGTCGGTTCAGTCATGCGAGTTCACATTCGATCCCAAAATCAAGTTTTGGGCGGGCTCGACAATGGAAAAGTAAGGTCGGTAAATGAGTGTCGAAACAATGTTAAAGGAGACCAAAGATCAAGTGGAAAAATGGAGAAAGGCTCAAATTTTTCAAACTTCACATTTTCGAGGACCTAGGGGAAATGAACGGTTAAAAGAAATGAGAAAGTTAACTCGATAAGTCAAAATCAAGCCCGTAATGATTCAACTCGAAGAAAATCATCGGACTCGCTGGAAGGCGCCACGTGTCATCTCGGCATAATTCCAAAAGTGAAAGGAAAAGAAAAAGAATGATGGAAACCTCCACGTGTCTCTTTAGCGCACTTTTGGTATGATACTTAAAAGGCAGGTCCCCAAACGAGCACATGCTCTCCACGTGGTCAGAGCCCGAGAAAGGTAGAACCGGCTGCTGAAAATTCTAAGCATGGGAAGAGCTAGCGGAAGCCTCCACGTGCCCCATCGGCGCAAATTCAAAGGTGTGACAAAAGTGGGATCCCCAAATGAGCGCAGATCCTCCACGTGTCTAGGGTCCAACATAGTTGCTCCTAAATAGAAGGGACTTAGCCAAAACAAAAAGAAATCAAAGCAAGCTTGTGGATGGTGCCAAGTATTGGCATGTTGCATTCCTAGGACCCTAAAAGGTAGAAAAAATCTTAAGAATGTGCGGGGCTTCCATGTGGATCTTGCACGAGATAGACTCCAAACCCAAAGTAGTTTGGAGATGATCATAACTTTCGACTGGAAGCTCAGATTTGAGTAATAGAGGAATTTTGGAAATCTCTCGACGTCAGCTACTCAACTACCACCATTAAAGAAAAATGATAAATACAGCTTTTCCATTTGAAGCTATCAGGCTTCTCATCTACCACCATAATGAGGTATGGGCTTCCTTTCTTTCCCAACAAGGAACATTAATGGAGGCATGGGTTTTGTAGTAAAACCCATCATTGTTGTAGGTGAATTCAATGCATTTTCTTGGGTGGTTGAAGTAGATTTTCAAAATTCTTCTAATCCCCTTCTCTAATTATTCCTATATATTGTAAGGAGGATTTATTTCTCAAAATGTTGGATAATTTTGTTTGCACCCTCCCTTCTTCTCTTTCTGAAAGTGGATTTGTGGAGCTCGAACCTCCCATTCAAACTGTAAATGCAATCTTGCCTCTTGGCCATTGTAATGGACTGTATCAAATATTTGGAGTAATAGTATAAGTCTGTGGATGATTTCAACCCTCTCTTATGTTCATTGTATCTTCCTAATCTCTCATTGCAATCTTGGTTATTTGTGCATGATGGTTGTATTACATTTTTATGGTTTGTGTTTAATGGCAAAGCAGGTGTTCAACATTCCTTTGGTGCATCACCCTTGTTAGTTTAGGTTTTATTTCTTGCATCTCCTTAACCCTGTCTCCTTGGCAAGTTAGAGTAGGTTTTAGAGTAGATCCTCTGCAATATGAATGTGTGCACCTAAATAGAGGAATAGGAACCGACCTTCATCCGGAGAGCTCTCCCGATTCACAAAGTCCCACACTTTGGGAGAAGCTCCATGTTATGAAATCACACTGAGAGTCTCAACCCATCAAGTTGTAGACATTCAGGGTGTTGTGATTACACATCAACATGTGTTACTCACCTATTGACTATGTTGGCCTATTTCCATACTTGGACTTTGACTTGCCACAACTTGAGCGCGTATGAGCTCCATTTTCTGCATTTCACTTATCATCGGAAACCTCTTGAAATGAACTACCACTTGATCATAAATTTAGGGAGATTTCAAGAACTCATGAATATCCCAAAGTGTCCTCTAGATCAGTCTTGGTCTCATACTACTATTCATATGGTTTTTGAGTTAAGAAAGTACTAACCCATGTCATTTGGCCATTTTACTTTACTTATTATCGTCACTGTCGACCTCTTGCATGTATTCTCCCAGTCAGTTTTGCCATTTAGCGTTATTTTATTCTTGACTAGGGTAACCAACCAAGTACTAAGGCACCCCAGGTGCCCTGGTCCCATTTGGGGTGCCTTGATCCTTTTCATACTTTCCCACCACTTTTTGGGCACTTTTTGCCATTTGAGATTTCTATCTTTTTAGTGGTCACCTTTTCGGGTTAATTAGTAAATTAGAAAAAAATAAATATAAAGGTATGAGACCATAATGAGGGACCAAGTACTAGGCACTACTATCATCATTTAAGGTTACATCCATTTAGCTCCACATAAGGGAAAATGTTGGTTCATCTGCATTACACTACATAGGAGAGAAGTTTATTCTATTCCATTCACCATTTTATTACATTTCTACATCTAGTTATTGCTCGTTGTATCACAAAGTATGATTTACACAAGAGCACATAGGACATGATTGCACAAACACACACACATAAAACTACATCAGGTATGACATGTAGTGCAAAACTCAGTTAGTAAGACCACCATTGTGGCCGCTGAGGACAATCTGACCCCTTCATATGCATCTTTCTTTTTTAGGGGTCTGATACTTGTCTTGGGGTTTTACAGGTCTCATCTTTGCATCTGATTTACAGTGACATCCAATGCAGTGAAGCAACATCGACATGATAGGAAGAAAAGGCGGTAGTCATTCAAATACACCTCAGAGGAAGGTTGCATATTTTTTCACAAACCATGGCACCCATACATCATACCAAAGTGCCCTAGACACCCCAGTCCTTCTTTAAGTGCACCAAATCACCTACTATTCCATATTTGTGATTCTTGGAGCTTTTGTGTAGTCGTTCCTTCATTATGTTTATTTTTTCATCTTTAACACACTGGTCCCAACATATCTGCTAATTGACTAAGCTCTTCTTAATCATCTTTGCTCATTAGGGTTTCAAATTTATAGTTGCTTAGTGTCTTGCATTACTTTCATTTTTAGTTAGCTGTCATTCACTGTTGTTCTTAATATTAGATTAACTATATAATATTCACATTTATACTTTCTTAGTGTCTTGGGTTACTCATTTTTATATTTTCATAAATCTCATTGTGAATACTATTAATAATATATTAATGGTAATAACATGTTGCATGGAGCTTCGGGCATGGGTGTTTGGGCCACCGAGCACATTAATCGCTAATCGATTTTGTGAATTAAACAATGCAAGTTACAATACACACTTGCCAATGGCCATCTTGGGTTAAATTTGATGACCACCTATGCATGTCAAATAATTTTCGGGTGACGACAATTTTTCAACATTGTTCTTCAAAAACACAAAATAATTTTATTTTTACTAATTATTCTATATTTATCATATCCTTTTTAATATATATTTACATTTTTTTATAATTTATATAAAAATTAACGGTCATGTTTTATATATGCAAGTCGCGTATGATGGTTATATTCGATATTTATAAGTATTTTACGTTAAAATCAAAGAAACGTCTATACGTACGTCAAATTTAACCCCTTATTGGCCATTTTCCACTTGTCGTTGCCAACATTTCAAGTGTCACTTGATAACCTTGAACTTCGAGTGTTTGTGAAATTTATGTTTTGAATGACGCAATACAATTTACAATGATATTTTTATACACATCAACAATAAACATTTTATGACTTCTGTCATTTTCTCATTAAATGAGTAGATTGGAATTTGTTTTTGAAAAATACAATATGAGAGCCCTGTGTTAGTGGTTGTATTCATGAATGTGAGTGAATACATCAAATGTGTGTTTTGAAGTTATAGAGAATGGGCTTCCAACAATTTTGCAAGGTCCTTAAATGAGATGGATCTCAAGTTAGCGGTAAGAGTTTCTCATTTTCATATTTTCTTTGATTATTTTTTGTTCCCTATCATTCAAGGTTTTTGTTTCTCGACTTTGTTTGTTATAATTGTGCCAACATTGTAGTTAGCTCTGTGTGGTAGTGGTAGTCCCATTTTCTCTTTGTATGTTGTAATTATATTGTAGTTCGATTTCCTATTTAGGGGTATTATCAAGGACCAAATTCCCTTGATTTTCAACTGTAATAATCAAAGAGACACTCCCATTGGGTATTTTTAAATTTCAACCATACTTATTGAGGCCTATATCAAGTGGTGTTATTATTAGGAATGGTCACTAGTATTCTTTTTTAAGTTTACTACACATTCAAGAAATGACGCCTAGATTTGCAATTGTTACCTGCTCTTTTCATAGATTTATTGTCCATTAATTGTTTTTATAGATATACAACTATTCCCCGTATTTTGTGAAAGGTGGGCATCAAATCACAATTTAAGAAAATGGATTATGACAAAATATTATGCTAAGTTAGTGTTTTTTAAAGATATTTTAACATATACTTAGAATAGAATCAGATGATTTTAATGTAGAAGGTGATATTAATTACGCCGGAAGGCACTTGCTCTATGAGAAAGAGCCCCCCTAGTGACAACATCCAACGATGTAAAACCTCCCAATCAACGACCATATCAACGGTCGACATTAATTGTAGCAGTTCCATGGTCGCTGACGAATGCAACTATGGAAATATCCGTTCCAATATCTGTGTCATCCATTTTGTCATATGATTGCCTTGATATTTTCATCTCCATACTTTGCCTCTCGGATTCTGCCATGTCTTTTACAGGATGTTTGTCATCTACTTTCTCCCTTCTACGATCGATGTGCTCATCGATTACTTTCTCAGCAAATCCATCAAATATTTTTGTAACAACTCGCATACGACGGCGGATGCCTTCCAAATCGAACCACTCGAGAAAGCGAATGTAATCCCCGATAACAAATGCTCCGGCGACGGCCGCCATTTCAGAAAGCATATCTTTAAATCCCACGCCTCCATTCAATTCATTGTCTGAGAATGTTCTGCCGGAAAACATTCTGCAAACGTTGTTTTGCGCAAGAGAAGAAAGGCGATTAGCCACATCCATAGAGCGTATCCCTTCTCCGCCGGATACCTCTTCCTCCCTCACGGATTTGAATGACTCGGTTCTTTTCACAGTGAATAACTCGATTGTGCAGAGCTTTCTCATTTGCCTCCAATACTCCCCATAGCCAGCAAATGCCACATCTTTGTGATCGAAGGCCATGTATTTCCCGGTAGCAACAACGGGTCTGTTGGCGAACACCAAATCGTGAGTTTTAAGAAACTCTTTTGCCATGGATGGAGAAGAAATCACAACGGTGGGAACTGAACCAAAGCGCAGAAACATGATATTCCCATATTTCTTTGCAAGATCCGCCAAAGATTGATGTGGAAGATGCCCCAGCTGATGAAGATTTCCCACGATGGGCCATGGACGTGGCCCTGGGGGCAATCTCGCTTGACCACCCGCAGACTTCTTTCTATTTATCGAGAATTTGTACAAAATGAGTACAAAGATCAGGAAAATACCAAGTACTCCAGTTGTCGCCGCCTCAACGTTAGAGGAAGAACGATGCTCCATAGCGGAAATCTGAGGATATGGCGGTAGAACATGTGGTGAGTTATATTTACGTGAGGGCACCCATGTATCTGTTCAAAGCTCCATTTCCTCCAAATAAATTTATATGCATAGGGTTAAATGAATGAATAACAGAGCAATATTAGAAATCTGTAGATAAAATAATGTCAGATGTGTGGAGTTGAGGTTTTTGGTAAGTAATTGGCTTGTTGCATCGTGTTTAGGAAGAAATCAATCTATCATACATACGTGACGTCACACCATCATGTGTTTTGTAATTCTTAAAATTTCCGCTATTTATATAAATGTATGAGTATTCATCATATTGACGAATAACATCACTTTATAGCTGGATAAGTTTGTGTGGGAAAAGAGTGCGGAATTTTCCCTCTATGGTGATGTAGATGACATTAGAATATCAAATCCCTTTGTGTTGACGCACACGCCGCCAACGTGGCCAATCTGCCGAACTTGCCGGCATCAAGGACCCTCCTATTTTTTTAAGTGCTTTGCCAACTCGTCTCCAACAACAACCATTGCGACCACGTCCGTTGTTACATTTTTACACAAGATTTGTTGGAGTATAAATTAAATATATCAATATTTAATTGTGTTCTTAGTTATTGTCCTTTCCATATGTCTACCTTATAATGTAGTTAAATATGCTAAAGGTGTTTACTAGGTTAGAATAATTTCGACACTCTCCTTTATAACTTGAGGTAGGTAGTGGGTAGTCAACTAATGAGGAGTTGGAAGAAAGTGTGCAAACTGAGATGGATTTCGTTCCACTTGAATATGAGAGTGGTTCATTATTCAACTACTTTTGCAGCCTGTGATGCCTATTGTTTCCCTTCCCACATCACCATTATTATTTCCAATGAACTTGTTGAAACTTAGGTTCATTTTGAGTCCGACCAAGGTCCTGACATTCGACAGTGATGTGCACCTACCCCTGATGTTGCAAATTCCCATTAGAGATCTGTTCATGACCCACATCACACCCTTCTTCAAGATTCTCATATCAACGACTGGGCAATGTAGAACCTCTACAATGTTTAGCTTAGGATTAGCCTTGAATTACATCCAAGATTACATGTTGGTTGTGATAGTATCTTCCATGGTTATAATCCTCTCTACTCGGCAAGCTCATCCTTGATAGTTTTTCGCACAACTAGCAGATGCATCGACCATGAAACTGCTCCCTTACACGTGCAACATAGGTCAGCCTGCAACCTTATCATGGTCAATGTAGAACCTTTACAATGTTTACCTCTAGATTAACATTCAATTGCACACAAAACTCCATGTGGGTTGTGACATCATCTTCCATGGTTATGGTCCTTTGTACTTAGCAAAACTAATCCTTGACAACTTTGCCACACATCTAGCATACGCATTGGCCATGTCATTACTTACTGACACACGTAATGTATGTCAACATCCACTCTTACTTCAAATTGAAAGACTATCATTTCACTACCTCTACCTCCATACAACCATTTGCCAAACTTTCCATTTTCTCCCCAACAAAATTCTCAACAAAAAGATTCTTTTTGTGCTCATGTGTCCCTAGAAAAAGAATTATCTTCATATGCTACCATGAGATTACTCAATGACTGTTTGAATTAATTCTATAATTTAAGACTAGAGTGGATTAACTTAATGGAAAACTATTTGATTGAACATCAAACTTCACCACCCATTTCAAATGCATGTTAATTGCCTTAAACAACAACATCTATGAATATAACATAACCTTCTTTATCTCATTTGTGCCCTTTAAAATTATGCTTGATAGCACTAGTGGATACCTCAACTCAACTTCATCAACCCACCCATCAATAGAAGATCCTCTAACAAAATCATGGGATGCGTGTTCGACATATTTCAAAATAAATGGAACAACAAATCATACAACATTGTTAATCCTCCACCAAACCCCTTCTTCACCGTCCGTCATCGTCTCTCCTTTTTCACTTCCTCACATCTTAATTCTTCCATCTATCCCCTTCACCATCCATAAATTTAACCCCGATGACATCCTTAAATTTCCATCAATGGTCAAATATTGTCCGTGATCATGATTTCTATTTAAGTTGGCATTAAAACAATCCACATGTGTTGAATTTGAGGGCTTGGAGTTACTCGTTGATTTACGTGTTTGATGTACGATGAATATACAAGCCACTTATGTGACATTTACTTTTACATGTTAGTATTTAGGGAGAGGGACCAATAGGTGAACAAGGTCCAATAGTTGACATGACTATTGATCGCACAAAACCTATTAGTTTTCATAGTACTATGTAGTAGCTATTTATTTTTGACATAATAATTATGTAGAGTAGCCAATCACATCATGACATGTAAGACTTCTCACCCATGTACAAGTACAAAAAATTCAATGTTCAAGCATTTTCACCCATATTCAAGTATTGGTTTCCACCATGGTTGTAGTGTAACTCAAATATATTATTTTAAATCAATTCAAAATATGACTTTCCCTCCAATTGAACATTTCAAATAAAAAATACAAGTTAACACAAATCTAAAATACATATTAGTGTAAAAATCAAAATTTCATGTGATAAACAATTAATTTTGTGGAACCCTTAACTTAGGGTGTACAACTACTAGCCCCGCCCTACTTTCCTTTCCTTTTCCACATTTTCTCTTACTGCTAAGTCCTTTCCTTTCCATTTTCCTCGTCATTTCCAGGATGGAATCTATGTATCTATGGCTTTCATTATTTACCTGCAAAGTCCAATTTCAGTGTGGGCTATATTAATGTATTCACCTCCGGAGGTGGATGGACATTCGAGATTTCATCTGTGCAGTGGATCACCACTCGGCATGGAGAAGAGTTGTTCTATCTAAGTACACTTTAATACCCTTCTATAAGAGATATGGCACCCATCGTCTGGCAAGAAATGGGCAGTTGCATTGTTGAGGGTGGTGGTGATTTCGCTTGGTGTTAATACCCTTCTTTGCCCTGTCCTTTCTATGATTGGTTTTCTGCACACGCATTTGAAAGAAGATTGGGTAGTAGAGCAGGTATATTTTTGTTTGTGAAAACGTTGGCAATGAGAATTCATATGTGTCCTACAAACAGTCGATCCCTTCTCATTTGATTGAATTTTTCCTGTTAGTGTAAATCCATCATGAAATATTTTAGAAATATGCGCTGCCCTGCTTTTTGTTCTGATTCCTCAAAATTTCACTTGTATAAACTTCTTTGCTAGGTAATTTCACCATATTGCAATTACCCTAGTATGTGAGTCGGATCCACAGGTATATATTTGTTTATATGTTTTTATGTCTTTTAAATAGCATATATTTGTGATTAACTCTGTAAATGGATATATCTTAGATGTGTTATGCGAATAAGGTGATATGTGTATTTTTTTTTTTGATTTGAGCTCAGCTATATCCAAGAAAGGCGTTCCAATGTTTAGAGTCTCTTCTTCATTGTTCTGCTGTGAGCTTGGCAGGTTGTTGAAATAATATTTATTTATCTTCCACCAACAGTGCCATTCTAGAACCATCTTCTCTAGATTTTTCCCCTTTCAAGTCCAGTCTTCTCTAGAGCATTACTGGGCTCTTCTAGACTTCTCCAATACACCTATATATAGAGCATCTAACTCCTCCATCAATCAATTGATCATTGTAGCCCATTCAAATATGTTTGTATATCTTTGTAGTTTATCAATAATGTTCTTTCATTTTCCTCCCTATTTTTTTCTTCATGCTATCAGACCAGGTTCACATCCTTTCTGTTCCAGCTCAAATCTGCTAGCTCATACAAAGAAATCAATTTTTTTTTGAAGTTGCTAAAGCACTGCATGGATATTTTCTGTAGAAAGTGGGAGCACATATCATTAGCAAACACTCAAAAATATGTAAGTGAGCAACAGAAAAATTAAAGGGAAAAATTCCCAAATTGCATTTGATTTCTTTTCACATCCATTTTAAATTGAATTGGATGAAGCGTTTCTCTTAAGCAGTTTAAGAAAATATTAATACTTCACAAAGTGGATATTTACCCATGTGGATTTCTTGAATGATATTTTTAATCAATATAAAGTGCAGTTTAATATTTGCCATGGTGGATGGCCATGCCATTTTTTTAAAGGGGGAATCCAAATTTATAACTTTTTGAAAAGTGTTATGTGAATTTTGTTTTGGCAGGGGAGAGTAAGTTTTTTTGGGGGCTAAATTGAAAGTGTATGAGAAGACCATTGAGTGGAAAATGAATTTTTGAAGTAATTTTAAATTATTTTGCTAATATCTTAAAAAGGGGATTGTAAATTTAATTGAAATCATTTTTGGTGTGTTGAAGATAAGTGATTTTCTCTCAATTTATAAGGGGATTTATTCATAATGGAGTCTAATAGTATTCCTTTTCCGAAATTAAATTAAATGGGAAAAATTATTATGATTGGGTATCTCATATGGAGATGTTTTTAACCCTTAAGAATTGTTATGAGCTTGTTATTGATGTGGAAAAGTGCCTACAAATCTTGGAAAAGATCAAGAAAATTGGGATAGAAGAGATAAAATGGCAGCGACATGGATAAAGCTCACTCTTTCAAATGAAGTCTTTCCATAAGTATGCAATGAGAGAAGCGGAGTCAAGATATGGGCTACCTTAAAGAGCACATATGAGAATTTAGGTGATGTATGGATTCTAACTCTTACTACAAAATTATATAACATGAGATTATCAGATACACAAGAGTTAGTCCCTCACCTAACAAAAATAAAAGAAAAGAAGAATGAACTTGCCTCTCTTGGAAAGAGTATAAATGATAATGATTTTGTGCAAATAATATTACAAAGTCTTCCTGCATCTTATCAATCTTTTATAAGAGGCCTAGATACAACTGATAAATTAGCAAGCATCAAATCCGAAGAACTATGTGCCAAGTTAGTGCAGGAAGAAAAGCGTCAAATCAAGGAAAGGGAGACTTGCAATGATGATTCTCGGGCCTTCATGACAAAGGGAAAATATAACTACAAGATGTTTCAAGACAATCAACATAAGCCAAGAGAGAGGAATTGGAAGCATGATAACATGTATAATTCATCTAAACATCATGATGATCATGGAAATAGGCCAAAGTGGAAATGTAACTATTGTGGTAAGATAGGTCACAAAGCTAATGAATGTTATAAAAGGATCAATGATATAGAAAAGAGAAATGGTACAAAAAGGAAAATAAGCAAGTTTTCAAGAAATTATGAATCAAAAAGTAATGCTCTCTGTGTGGCTCTTAAGGCAAATAGTGTAGACACCCTAAAAATACATACATATTCTATCTCGCTTCTATCTAATTAGAATTAATTAAATTATTTTATCTCGCCACACTACACCACTTTGGAATTAATTGAATTAATTCCATCATTCAAATACTCCTCTTTAGAGTTAATTAAAATTAATTCTATTACCTAAGTTATATTCCTACCCAGTGGAATTAAATAATTTAATTCTAACATGACTTTGGAATTAATTAAATTAATTCCTACACCCTCTAGCTAATATAATTAAACATTTATTTATTTAAATGGTTTAATTATCTCCTCACAATTAAATTAATTTAATTGAAATTAATTAAATTAATTCATAACACCTTCTAGCTAATATAATTAAACATTTATTTATTTAAATGGTTAATTATTTCCTCACAATTAAATACTAATTAAATTTAAATATTTAATTCCACCTATTTCAAATCAACAACCACTTAGACTCCACTTGGACTTCATATCCTCATCCTAGTTAACTGCACTTCTAGAATCCTAGAAAGGTGGGGGTAGTTGAATTCCACGTATAACCACCTTCATGGATGCAACTTCTACAATTAATTCCATTACTGTCCCTAAATGTCCCGATATTACTGTAACTTCCTCCAATGTTATTTTTAGCATGAACATTCAACCATATGTAACCAATTTCGAATTACTTTTGCCTCTATAAATTACAAGCTTATCTTGCTTACAAATCCTCTTTAATTCACAATACAACAACTCTGCTAGATTTCCAAGCCAAAGTATATACGTAATACATAGCATTTGCACTCACATTTGGAGAACATTGAAAAGCACCCACAAATAGATCACTTGCAAAGGTTATACAACTTCAAAAGCTCTCATACTAAGGTTCGCATTGGAAGGCTACTGGAAGGTTTGCAAGTTTATTGTTTATCTTCCATTCACTGTGATTTTTCTTTGCATACAAATAGTTCTTATAAAGATGATTGGGTCATTGATTCTAGTGCTACACAACATATGTCTCATAATCAACAACAATTTGAATCTTTAACTAGTAATAACACTAAAGAGAAAATATTTTTGGGCAATAATAGTGTTATAGAAGTTAAGGGGACAGGAAATGTTAAAGTTGACAATGGTGTATTCAAGAATGTGAAATTAGTTCCAGACTTAAAGACAAATCTTCTTTCAGTATTCCAAATTGCAAATCAAGGATACAAGGTAGATTTTTACAATGATAAATGTCTAATCAAATATGTGAATGATAAATACAAAGTCACTGCAATTGGTAAAGTTGAAAATGGATTATATAAATTTCAAGAGTTCACCTCTAAGTGTGAAGATAGGAATATGTGTGCTATTGCAAAGCATATTGACATGAACAGGTTATGGCATGAGCGATTGGGGCACATCAATTATCAAAGTCTCGGGGTTATGGAGAAATGGGACATGGTTTATGGATTCCAAAATATCTCAAAGACATGGTATTTGTGAAGGATGTGCTATGGGAAAGCAACATGTTGAAAGCTTCCCACAAGGAAAGTTCCTTGCATCTAGTTCATAGTGATGTCATGGGTCCATTTAAAACACCTTCACTTTCGGGATCAAGGTATGTACTCACTTTTATAGATGATTACAATAGAAGAATATGGGTATATTTTCTAAAAAGTAAGAGTGAAGTGTTTGATAGATTCAAAGAGTTCAAGGTTTTGGCAGAAAAACAAAGTGGAAGGTCACTAAGAATACTAAGGATAGATAGGGGTACAAAGTATATAAATAAAGCCTTCCTAAACTTTTGCAAACAAAATGGTATAAAGAAAGAATCTATTGTTTCTTACACACCTCAACAAAATGGGGTTGCAAAAAGAAAGAATAGAACTATGATGGAAATGGCTAGATGTATGTTACATTCTAGAAACATAGAAGTCAAATTTTGGGCTGAAGCAATTCATACAGCTGCATATATTCTCAATAGGATCCCCACTAAGGTAGTTATAAATATAACTCCAGAAGAGGCTTGGAGTAGTAGAAAGCCCATTATCTCTCACTTTCGAGTCTTCAAAAGTATTGCATATGCTCATGTCCCTAATCGAAAGGAAAAAGATAAGAAAAGTGAGAAGTACATAATGATTGGGTATAGTGAGGATTCAAAAGCATACAAGTTATACAATCCTAAGACTGAAGAAATACATATTAAAAGGAATGTATTGTTTGATGAAGACATCATTGATAATAGAAATGATTCCACTAATACATTTTCTCTTCCAATCTTGATTGAAGAGGATAAAACTATTGATACTAATGATTCAAATGAAGGTGTAACGTCTTCTGCAGGAGAAGAAGGAATTCAAATTGAAGCATCAAGTGAAAGTGACAATGAAAGTACAGGAAAAACAAGAAGCATCCAAGATATCTACCAAGAAGGTCCTAAAAATCTTGTTGCTAACTATGCTCTTATGACTAGGGTGATGCAGGTTGATGATCCAAACACATATGAGGAAGCAAAAGGAAAAGTTGAATGGGAAGAAGCTATGCAAGATGAGTACAACTCTCTAATAAAAAATGACACTTGGGAATTATCAACCCTTCCGCAAGGAAAGAATTTGGTTGGCTGCAAATGGACATACAAGACAAAATTCAGATCCGATGGAGCTGTGGAGAAGCACAAAGCAAGGTTAGTGGCCAAGGGTTTCTCACAAAAAGAAGGTATTGATTATACTGAAACTTTTTCTCCAGTTGCTAAAATGACTTCCATTCGTACGATAGTTTCCTTAGCTGCAAAATATGGATGGAAAATTTATCAGATGGATGTTAAGAGTGATTTTTTACATGGTGATTTAAAGGAAGAAATTTACATGCAACAACCACCAGGGTTTGTTAAACCTGGAGAAGAACATCTAGTTTGTAGATTGAAAAAGTCATTATAGAGTATTTTCTAGAAGCAAGATTCAAAAGAAGCAAAGTTGATCTAGATATGTATGTAAAGTATAATGATGGTCAAATTGTTATTGTTGTATTGTATGTTGATGATTTAATCATTACAGGAGATCATATGCAATACATTGTAGATACTAAGGAACAACTCAAAAAGGCCTTTGAGATAAGTGACTTAGGGCTAATGCACTACTTTTTGGGTATGCAAGTATGGCAAGAAGAAGGAAGGATCTTGCTTTCTCAAACCAAATATGCTCTTGATGTATTAAGAAAATTTAGAATGCTTGAATGTAAGCCAACTAGTACACCATGTGAAGTTGGATTAAAATTGAGTGCTAACTCTAATCTAAAGGAAGTAGATGGAACATTGTATAGACAACTTGTTGGCAATCTCTTGTACCTCACTATCACTAGACTAGATATTGCATATGCAATTAGCATTGTTTCTAGGTACATGGAAAATTCTCATGTCAACCATTGGAAAGCAGCCAAAAGAATATTGAAGTACATTAGAGGTACATATCAACTTGGAATTGAATATAAGCATGGAGGAGAACCTACTCTAGTGGGCTATACAGATTCAAATTATGCAGAGACATAGATGATAGAAAATCAACTTCAAGATATGTTTTTCATCTTGGTTCAGGTCCAATATCATGGAGCAGTAAGAAGCAGGCTACAATGTCACTCTCATCTACAAAAGCAGAATATATCAGTTCTTCCAAGGTGTCTCAAGAAGCTATGTGGCTAAGAACGTTGCTCGAGGAAGTTCATCTACCACAAGATCATCCAACTACTATATTTTGTGACAATCAAAGCACTATCAAGCTAGCGAAAAATCATGTTTACCATGCTAGATCTAAACATATTGAAGTGCATCATCACTTTGTTCGTGACTTAATAGATGGAAAGGTGGTGGAGCTAAAATTCTGTGGAACTGAAGAACAAATTGTAGATATATTTACTAAAGCTTTGTCTACAAGTAATTTTTTCAAATTTTGAGACATGTTACATCTTGTGGATGTTCCTCTACAGGAGTTCATATGAAACCTTAGGTGATATAATATGCACTTTGTAAATGGGTACCTAATAAGGCCAAGTTGTCGGGACCCATATTCAACTTTTGTGAAAAATATACCTGTTACCATATTATTCCATGCAAGAACGGACAAAGGTAATTTTAAGAAGTTGACTATTTTTGGCAAAAAATCTATTTTTACCATTTTTCTATTTTTAGTATTCGTCAAAAATAAAGTGTTCTAGATGGAAATTGGAAGAACGGAAAATTGCTATTTTTAACATTCACTAAAAATAGCGAGTGTCTAAAATTAGAGTGCAAGTGCATGCACAAAGGTGAAGAAGACAAGAGGGAAAAAGATTTGCCATAAATAGCGAAATGTATGCTAGAAATAGAATGCAAGGATAGTGGATTTTGGTGCTAAAAATAAAGATAAAGTAGTAGTTAACAATTGGAGTGTATGCTAAAATAATAATTTAATAAAAAAGCTGCTAAAGATAGCAAAAGGAGATAGTTTTAGGGACTGAGATACCTAAAATTCAACGCAACATACCTAAAAGTCTATGCAGTCAACTGGAAAAAGCAAAAGGATAAACAAATAAAAGTCTACATAACATGCCAAAGGTAAAAGCAACCTTAGCCAAAAGCAAAGGGAGAAGACAAAAAGGGCAGACAAAAGGACAAAAAATAAAAGCAAACTACATGGCCTTTCTCCCACGTGTGAGGTCCTTAAAGACCGATTTTTGTGAAGAAATCAGACATACACACTTTTTTCACCTGTTCTACATTGATAGTCCTAGCTTGTACTTGCATCTTTGAATAAAAACTCCATTTTTGTCTTCTCATATCGTTGCTTTTCTGAGTATTCATCGTATTTATCAGGGTATTGTATTGATTTGTTGTGGAATTTCTTCCCTATATTGTTGTCCCTTCCTAAATATTTGAATTAATTTTGCAGATTAGCCTAGAGTTGTGCATGTGTGTGGATTTCTATATTTTCTGTATGCAATAATACATGTGTGTGTTAAATTGGTGTATCACCTCAATTTTATATTTCCCACATTTCTTCTCTCTTTTCCATGTCAATTTTATTAGTTTTAGGTGATTCACAAAGGAACCAACCCTCTTTGTAGGTTCACTTCAGTCATAGGTTACCCACAACCTTGAGGTGTTCCAATTTTGTCAACAAAAGAGAGACTACACACACCATTCTCTACCAGGTTGCACTTATGGGTGACAACAATACCTAAATAAACATTACGAGGGGGTGTTGAAATAATGTTTATTTATATTCCACTGACAGTGCCATTCTAGAACCAACTTCTCTAGATTTTTCCCCTTTCAAGTCTAGTCTTCTCTAAAACATTCCTGGGCTCCTCAAGACTTCTCCAATACTCCTATATATAGAGCATCTCACCCCTCCATCAATCAATCGATCATTGTAGCCCATTCAAATCATTTGTATATCTTTGTAATTTATCAATAAAGTTCTTTCATTTTCCTCCCCTATTTTTTTCTTCGAAGTTACTCACGTGTGTTGGGGCATATTCTCAGCACCTTTTGAACATAATGTTGTAATAATTGAAAGGTTGTTTAAAATTCTTCTCTTAAACAAATGTAACTCATATTTTGGCATATTTATAACAATTGTATTTCTAATCCTTTTCAATAATTCTTCTCCATAAAAATCACTTAGCAGGAGACGCAGTCCAGCTCATATCCCTCCATTGACCAACTTATTTGTATATTCTGGCATGTTGAATACCTAGGGAGGGAGATTTGTGTTTTCATAGTCTCCATGAATTATACCTTACATCAATAAAGTTGTAGCTATCTGATTCTATGAGTAGAAACTGTGATGTTTATAAAATTAGAAGAGTATTTTGTTGTTTTCTTCATTGTTATAATAAGAAGCGCCTGCTTTATTGAAGTAAGATGCCTTGGTTTTTTTCTTAGAATTGTATACTTTTATTGTTTTTCCATGTATGATTGTTGTTTTATAAGTGTTTAATATTCACACATTTCTCGTTGGTCCTCGCTCTTTGTTTATTTATTTTATTTTGTTGATTTAAATCTCATTATTAGCCCTGCTTTTAATTTTTGAGTCCTTCTATCCTGTTTTGTAATTTGGTGGAAATTGGTTTCCTTTTTTTCCTTTAATCTCCCAAATCATAGGTCACTCTGTGTGTCCAACATGACACTTGTTTTCTTGCATGTAAGTCACCTAGTATACTTAGCATACCCATTTAATTGAGTGACATTTTTTCATGCATTAATACATGTTGACGGCATAGAGAGGGCCAATTGAAAGATGGTTCACACATTCTACAATTATTGTAGACCTGTATTTCCAAGAAAAAAATGTTTCTGAGCTTTGAAATAGGGTGTGTATGTCCATTTAACTAATGGTAGACATTTTTAGAAGTTGGGAAAAGCTATATTTTTAATCCTTCCATTTTAATTTTTCTTTCAAGTTTTGTTGTTCATGTTGTGGATTCCATGTCCATATTGATGCTGATTGTTGGTGAACATTTTAATTTATCTCCCTCTTCACAACTTGGTTTATGGATTTCAAATCAATAATACAGACTTTTTGCCTTTTTCTCACAAATTTTTCATTTAAAAAGAGCAACTTTTCCTATTTAAAATTTACAGCTGAATATCAATTTTGTACTTAGAAGTTGAATGTGTTATCTCTTTCACTTTATGGCTCTATGACATGTATCGATGCTTCTAGTTTCATTCTTTGATGCTTAGGCTATGAAATAAACCTCGTGCCTCCCAAATTTGCTGCTTATTTATTGATGTCCAACAAATAATAAAAAAATTGTTCCTATTGTGCCTAATTTTACATTTCAAAATACAAATTTTATTATTTGAATATAATTACAGAATATAAATTTTGTACTCGAAAGTTGAATATGTTAGCTCTATGAGCATTATCAATGCTTCTAGTTTTGTAATTTATTTCTTAAGCTAAAAGATAAACCTCATAGTTAAATATTTCACTTCTTCGACACAAAATGATTAGTTTCCTTTGCTCCTGCCACTACCCTAGTGTAACTCTCCTCATTCAAGGAACCATTTAACCTTGTTTAACATGGACATGGCATTTGTGAGTGGGATTTGATTTTAGGTAAATGAGTTTCTAAGAATGTGCTAAGAACATAGGACAAAAATAACTATCCAATTTGTCCCTCACTTATTTTTCTTTTCAAAAAATATAAACCCACGGATGGGATATATTTGCTTGAGCTAAAAATACATTTTCCACATCTTGGTTTTTATCCTTTAAGGGAAAACATTTGAGTTTCTGCTGAGTTGTGTATTTCCATTGCTTTTTAAAAATCTTGTGCTCTGTATCACAATGATTTAATATTGTAAATTGAAACAGGGCACACTTTATTTAATTGGATAGACCCTTTTATTTGTAAAGAGGTTGATTTGATTGGAAGGCTTCTCAATCAGTTGTTGGCGGAGTTCTTCTAATTTGTTAGGCTTTGTTTTGAATTTCGTAGATATTGTGAGTTTTTGGAGAGGCTTCCTTCGTGGCCCGAAAAGATCTTTTTGGTACAAATATTCGAGACTTAAAAGGTACGTACACATTTAGACAAGTACTTTTCCATATTTTTTAAAAAAATACGGTTGCGTTTATCTTCTTTCCCCTATTTTGGAATCTAAATTTTAATAACAAAAAATAACTTTTAAATTATGTTGCTTTCTTTGCTGTTTTTTGTTTTGTTTTTGTTGTATTTGTCTTCTTGCTCTTTGCCAACATGTGGAGTGTGAATAACATGGTTGCTTATTCTAGGAAGAATATTTTCTTGGCTCAGATATTTTTCCTCCAATTGTGGCCATCAGGTAGATGACTTGGCAGTTTCACTAATCCAATACATCAAAGAAGTTGCTGCTAGAAAGAACATGTCCCATGATTTAGAGGATGAAGACCCTAAACTCGGCTCCACAGTGGAAAACAATATTGGAATGCAATAAACAATACAAACAGAACATGAACAAAACATACTTTTCCATTCCACTACGATATCTAACTCGCTTTTTATAGGTGCTTCTTCCTTTTCAGTTGCAAGTTCCTAAAATTTATTGAATTTCAATAAAAATAATTGTTGCCAACTTCACAGAAATCCTTAGGTAAAGAAAATTTTTGCTTCACTTTTGAATACTATACCCCGAACTGGATGCTATTGTCATTCCTCAAACACAATAGTTTTTGTAGGCTTCCAATGTGGATTCAAACAGGTCAAATAGATGTATGTTGGTTTTTTGGAGTGCACTTTCCATCTTTGAGGGTTTCGAATGCTATAAACAGTCATGCAGGAATTATGATTTGCATATTTTTTATTCTACTTCACACCAAGTTCTAAAATCCGCCGAATTAGAACTGAACCGACTAGTTCACCGATTCAACATTTTTAGGCACGAACTAGTTAAAAAACTGGTCAAACCGGTTTGGTTCTAACCTGAACTAGCTGAGTCATGCTAAGATGCATACATACGGCTCTGAGTATAAAAAAATTCAAAATTTTAATTAAAATTTCTGCTTTTAACACCTTTCTTACTTGGAGTTTGTGTCATTTTGCTATAAACACCTTTCTTACATGTTATATAGTATATACATGAGCAAACTTTGCATGTATGTAATAGTTGGAATCCATCTAGCCTAAATGTCATGCATGTTCTCAATCAAAGATAAAAGTAACTTTTTGAAATACTTAAGATCCGGATGCGGGTTCTATTTTGTGCCCTCCATCATGAACATGCACGATGGATAGGGCCTTCTGTTGGAATCATGGTTTCTAATCTTTCAAATATATTGTTTTCATTAAAAATGTATTTTTTTGTGTGTTTTTTAGTAAATTAGTTCATAAAGTTTAGACCAATCCAACCCTCCACCGGTTCTGCTTTTTAAAACACTGCTTCACACCTCTTTGTGAAGACACTCTAAAATATAAACAAATAGTCTATAAATTGATTTGAAAAATATACACTTTCTAGTCCTAACTTGTACTTCTCTCTATATTGATTATATTTCCAACATATTTGTTTTAGTTTGCAACTCTTTGTGAAGACAATCCTACAATATAATACAAGATTGGACTTTATTTTGATATGAAAAAATACACTTTTTAGTCCCATGTATTGGCTATAAATTGTTTATATTAAGAAATATATCAGATGCCTTTCCAAAATTTGTCCACATGGATAACATCATGACTCTTTCATTCATGCAGTGAAGTCAATAAGGAAATATGAAGCCACTTTCATTCATGCATGCTAATCTTTTTGCCTTTCCTCTGCATACAAGTTTGTATAAATTTGGAAAGATAGTGTTAGAAAAAGGTTTCCAAACAAATTATTCATCTTTCCTACTGCAAGAAATGTTTTCACGTTTGTTGATTGTTAAAAATTATGTACTTGTAGCTAGCAAAAAATAGGCATCCACTCAGATGAACTAAAGTGCCCTTGTATACATTTATACAGAGTATAGAAACAATTTTGTAAATTGCTTCAAAATGAGAAATCAAGTCCCTTTTAACTTTTCATGACCATTTTTTTTTCTTGTCCAGAATTACATGGATATATGAACTGTTGGTTTATATTCCACTTCTATTAAATTTGAGAAAGTACACATTACACACTACCAAATTCTTTAATGTGCCACTGTGAGGCTCTCTAAGCTTTCCATTTTGAATAAGTGAATGTTTGTGGATCCTATGAATATTCTTTGTTGTTTTAAAAGCCAATGACCCTTTTACTATAGACCCACCAACCCTCTCTCTCTATAAATATTCAAATATGAAAGGAACAATGACTTCTTTGCTTAGGCCTTACAATTCTTCACTTACCACCATCAACAGCCTATTACATCTCAT